>JAMWET010005808.1:0-75000 GCA_024036415.1 Prochilodus magdalenae | reverse complement strand
TTAAGGCAAAGTACATAGACACAGTTTTTAAACCCTTGATTTTGTGAAACTCACAGTTCCCATCTCTGCGATTTTCAGGACAGTGTTCGTTTTTTGTACATGAATTGGCAAAAAGACGAAAGCACCCCTTGTAAGGAAATACAGGCGATGAAAAACCCAGTTACTGAGCTGAAATCCAGCTTTCTCTATCAGATTCCTTGACCAGAAAAAAAACTAAATCAGAGAAAGAGTACACATGCACTGATAAACCTGATTACGGAGTTAACGTCCCGCTCTCTTCACCAGATTTATTAATAAGCTATCAGTTTTTTTGTTTACATCACCTTTCGAGGAACCTCATAACTGCTGATATCCAATAATGACTTTATTATTGTGTTTATAAACTACCAGTCAAAAGTTTAGATACAGCTACTCATAGCAAGTTGTCCTTATGTGTATCTTAATGCTTTACTTTAAAATAAAAGAAAAGACGCCAAACTATAAACTAGCACTCATGGAATTAAAACTTTCCAGAGTGGAGCTGTACAGGAGGATGAATCAGCATTCTTAACCTGCAGTGGAGCTGATAGAACAAGGTTTATTACTGAGCAGGTTTGGAGCGATTCTATTGGTCGGTCCATCATGAATATTCACTAACCTGAAAGGAGAACTAGAGCTTTTCCACTGTGCAGAAAAAGAGATCAAAGTTTTTACACCACTAAATATATATTAGAGGTGGAGATATGGAGGAGTACCATACTGTGTACATCAGGAGTAGATGTGGTGTATCAGGATATGGACTGGTTCAGACTCTCATCGGTTGGAGCTGTTAAGTGTACGACTGTAGAGTCTTTAAGACCACCAGCTACATCCATATAGTTGGGTGTCTCTAAACGTTTGACTGGTAGTGTATATACAAACTCATTTTTCCAGCACTATCAAATATTATAACTTCAGCCCGAGATCAGGGATGACTTTACCAAATGAGATGTGACCCGCTATAAACTTTACTCTACATTATAATAGCAAGGATAAGCCCAGAAACAGCAGACTGATTCACACACTACTCACGTCCTCCTACACCCACAAACTCTTACCCACTCCTGTCTGCAAAGCCCGGCACCACAGACAAGCAATACAGAGATACAGCTGAGCAGCATCACTGCTAACGTTAGCATTAACATTATCTAATTCCCCACCATGACGTCCACAAGCCAAGACAGTTACCGGAGAACACCGCTACGCCTTTGTGCCCGAGTTATTTACTGGATTGGTGATGGTCTTAGTATTGGTTGCTTGCCTGTTTGCTTATACAATCACCCAGTAACTTTCCAAGCCCACCCTATCCAGCCAGCAATAACCCCTGCCTGTAAAAGCCCACTGCCTGTTGGCAGTGTTGGCAAATAAATCCCACCTGCAGATTCCTTAGCAGACCTTTACCTCACACCACAGCCTGGAGACTCAGAGACGTGTCTAAATGATCACTCTACAGAACCACAGAGCAAACAGTAAGACAGGACAAGCCGTCCAACAAGACAGTAATACAGTGTGTGTATGTGTGTTTCTCTAAGGTTCACAAAGATGCACCAGTAGACTAGTCATCTGTATTTGAATGCAGCTGGTAAAACTGGTATGATGGTGCCTTAATCGGCTGACATCCAGTCATCTGCTTGTTACTATGCAGTGGATGTAGCTACATGTTGTAGTTATACGCTGGTTGTTGTTAAACTGGTCTGTTCCACAGTCTGTGTTCCGCTGGTGACACAGATCGAAGAATGCAGTGATGTAGTGTATCACCAGTATCAATGACGCATCACCAAACCGCACCCCCAGCTACACTGCAGCCGTTTGATGATGGAAAGGAACTGTCCATGTCCATGAACCTGCTAGTTAGACCAACGTCTCTAACTCCACAACGACTGCTCACTCTGAATTAAGAAGCAACATGGAATTTCTGACTGGTTTTGACGGTGCTAATGCTATGCGTAGTCTCCATGTTGTTCTGCTATACTGTGTAAAACTGGCTGAACACACCAGGGGTCTCTTGTACATATACAGGCATTATCTTCCACATAAGCTTTTAGGATTTTGTACATGATCTGTTTCTACAAAACGTTCCTTTATTTTGTGTGTTGGAATAAAGAAGGTTTATTTTTACATGTTTTATGGGATCACATGTTCTCTTGTAATCTCACAGATTACGGAATACCATAATACAATTAACAGAATGATCGTAAACCACTGGGAGGACTCATGTAGGACCAGAAGCTGATACAGCACTGGAAAGGCTGATTGATGCACTTTAGGTCTTTAGCTGACGCTCTCACCCAGAGTGACTCACAAGGTTATCGGTTTCACAGGTCGGCCAGTGCAGTGTTAGGAGTCTTGCCCAAGGACTCTTATTGGTGCAGCATCTGCTACCTAGCCTGGGATTCCAACCCCTGTCTCCGACATGGGCTGCTGGCTCCCTGGTGAGTAGAGGTGTTAACGGCTGAGCCACACCAACCACTGGTGTGTGATGTATTAGCTTCAGAGTGTGTGTGAAATATTGGAATTATGGCACAGGATTTTATTCTGTCTGATAATGATGGAATACTGCACAGCGGGGGAGTAGCCACATGGGCACCTCGGTAGGCCTATACTGAACACCTGGCCTTTCAATGGGACAGCCATTCATATTCAGCCCTCTTATTAAAGATCATCATCCCGATCAGATCATCATGCCCTCGACCAAGCTCAGCCATCATTTCTCCCCGTCCTCGTTCACAGTAACCCCTACTAGTGGCAGCTGCCTCCAACCTTCAGGGCTCCAAAGCTGCCTGATGCTAGCACTGCACTAAGAAACGTATTTTAATCGGATTTATTATGGATTTACTGTTTTCAACATCATCTAGCACTTCTCAGAAGATACGTGTAGCTTTACTGGTGGTTCTAGATAATACTGAGGAGCATGGAGAAAGGTACCCTGAGAAAAGGTACCAGAATTCTTCAGAAAGGAACACTGTTCTAGATATATCTGGCTCCTCATTTTAAGAGGCTGAAGATGTTTGTATTTGAGCAGTCGGTGCTAAAGGGGCTGGGAAGCCATTGTCGATGCTTCGTCAGCGGGCCGTGACGTCATAAAGGGAGCGCGCGCGCGAGAGCGAAACGTTTCCATGGTAACGGAGAGGTTATAAAGAGCAGGTACTTCTGCCGGAGCGTCATTCAGTCTCAGAGCAACTCAGCGTCGCAGGTGAGTAACTGAACGTCTCAGCTCTGACTGCTCAACAGAAGCAGCACCTGTTCACAATGACAAACCGAACCGGTTCGAACAAAGACTCGAACTCCTGGGTTTTCGAACGCGCTCTGTCGTCACATCCGGCTAACGCTATCCGGCCCATAGACACATACACACATCCAGAGGAGTGTAAAAGAACTGATGTGCGTGTGAAACACTGGCAGCGGTGAAAGTAAAAATCCCTTCATATAAAACATCTTCAGTAAAAGTACTGAAGTATCAGAACAGCTACTGAAGTACTGAGAAACTTCCAGACCTGCCGTGGAGTCACATGACTTGACTCGAGTCAGGATGGAGTCAGTAATTTAAGGACCTTAGACTTGCTTGACTAACACTGGTAAAAGACTCGACTTGGCTTAGTGTTTATGACTCGAGACTTGACTTAGACTTGAGGCAGATGACTGTAATGACAATTTATTATTACTAAATATTTGCTTTATATACATCTGTTTAAGAAATTAGGGATTGTTCAGGGATTTTGTACATAAACCATGATTTGGGTGATTTCTGTTTCAATGCGTGCAAACTTGGCAACCTATCAGAGTCCCAACTACAGTCCTTACAGAGTCCCCAATCTTTCCTTCCGCAGAGTACATTTGATTACCACAGGCAGAATGCAGGGTTAGGGGCTGTCTGTAAAGTGCGGGTTCTGCTTAATTATGTTTATCATCTCACCTAATTATCTTTAGGTAATTAAAAAAATAATAATTTTAGTTTATTCTTATTTAGATTTAAATTAATACTGTGAGACATCCAAGTGACACATATCTAATATAGCTTTTGGTGTACAGTACATCTGATAAACACACTGCAGCCTTTAGTTTGGTAAGGTGTGCTTTGGTGGAACTGTAGTTATTTTTAATTATAGTATTAAGTATTAATTTAATCAATTCTTAATGTATTAATTAGTGGCCGCCGTCTTTAACTGATTTAAATCTGGAAACTGGAATTGGAGCATCCGTATGACGTGATTTGAAACCTGCTGGACGCATAGAAGGACTTGGCTTGTTTGCATTTCCCCACATTACCTTGGGACCTATTTGAAACTTAGAGGTTAAGACTTACTTGTGACTTCCACCTCTGCCTCTCACTGTCCTCACTGTCCACTCCATTGTGACATCACTGTCAGAGAGAGGAAACTGAGACTGTCTCTGAAGTTCAAGCAGAGAAGAAACGTGAAGGTTCCTCTCATATGTAATCTTTGTTTCCACAGAGTAAAAGAGTAAAGAAGAAGATGGAGATGATAAAAACGAAGTTTACCCCCATGCTCGAGGTAGGACCAATTCTTCTTACTATTTCAATGTTCCGCTGGTTCCTCTAGTTCCTCCACCCAATTATTTTGTTCATGAGGTGAACAGGCACCTCCAGTGTAGAAATTCTGCTTTGGTGACGTTCCTTGCTGAACAGTTAATAATGACCACTCTTGTTGTCTCTCATGTAGTGCTACAATAAAACCGCAGACCATGCGCGTCGTGTTGTGGAGAGCACCGTCTTCAGGGTATTCGTTATGGCCATGGCTTTGGCGAACCTCATCTTCATCAGCTTGCAGACCAACCCGGCGATTGTGAAGGTGAGAATGACTCCTGTGAGAGGGAACGCTACTGTGGACGTATTTAATATGTGACGTGTGTTTACATTTCTGTTCTTCCTCAATTTCAGGAACATGGTTCAGTGCTGTCCATGTGTGACTGGATCGTTTTAACGGCGTTCCTGGGGGAGATTTTACTGAGGATTTGTTCCAGCTTCTGGAACTTCTGGAAGGTACTGGTTTTACTTTTTTTTCTGGAAAATAGAACTAAATTCATACTTAGGCTCGTTCGTTTATCTCCCAGAGTGTCCCATCCTGACTGTCCCATCCTGAGTCGTATTTGTTTGTTGGATATTTTGCATTTCCAGAACCGTTGGAACGTTGTTGATGTTGTAGTCACCATGGTCGTCGTAATAGGGTCCACGTCATCCACCATGGATCAGAGGATTGTTCTGTAAGGAATACCACGTTTCGGTCTTTTCGCCTGTCTGTATCCCTGTTCCTGGTACAGTGATGAGTTCAATAGGAGCATCTCTGGATAAGACCAGGATACGTTACTGCTGTAGTGTATTTTTAACATGCTGTTTACTTTCTGATGAAGAATTGATTTGTATTTCTAAAGGATTCTGCGGGTGATCCTGAGCGCCAGAGCGCTTGTGTACATCAAACAAACCTGTATGATCGTCTGCGTTTTGGACCAATCCTGTTCTGCGATGATGAACATGTACCTTCTGATTGGGGGCACAGTGCTGGTATGTGCTCTCTCACCACTCTTGGTCTAAATTTTCAGTCTGAGTCTCGTGCTCTCAGTTTGGCTCTGTGTCTAGGCTGTAAGTACATGTTACTGTGCTGCTCTGTGTGTGATTGATGTGTTTGATTCTCCACCAGATGTTTGGAGTGATGGGAGTCCTCCTTTTCGGAGAGACTGTACCATCCGCGTTTGGAGATTTAACAGCTGCGCTCTTCACTCTGTTCGTCTGCCTCACCCTGGATGGATGGGTCGATATCCAGGCCAGGTTTAAAGAGTAAGCAGCTCTTTTCCTCAGTCTTTACCTCAGTGTCCATCTGTCTGTTTCTAGATGCTCGTATGATTTAAAGGACTGACTTTTATTTGACTTCTTGTTCAGCTGGGTCTTATTTAATGTTCTGTGTGTTTCAGTGCTGGAGATGAATCCATGTATGCTGCAATGGCGTTCTTCGCTGTGTTCATTTGCGTTGGTGCCTTTATTTTCATTAACTTGAAAATTACAGTGCTCATCGCAAATCTACACAAAGTCATAGAAGAACTTGAAGGTCCACCTGAGGATTCATCTCCTGAGGTCACCCATCTGGAAGACGTCCTTGACAGATCTGGACAGACACCCCTGACAAACCTATGCTTTGACAGCCTCACAATAGAGCACTTAGAAAATGCTCTTCTAGTTAAAAAGGCAGTAGAGAACACCACCAAGGAACTTGAGGGCCTTTACGACGAGCTAGGGAGGTGAGCTTCAGCAGTACAGCTGACAAATAATGATTTTATTAATTATCTGTGATGATGCTTTTCAAGCAGTTCCACCTGAACTGAAGAACGAAGAGCTCTGACTGTGAATCTCTTTTTCCAGGATTGATGAAGAGGTCAGAGCGGTACCTGCTAATAGAAGGCATGAGTTGGAGCTGATGAGGCAATGGCAAGCAGCTGCCACTCTGGAGGAAAACATCTTGAGCAGTGAGGTCTTCTCTGGTCGCACAGGGGACATCCTCACCACTCTTATGACCCTGGACGAGGTAAAGAAAGCCGGCTGCTCGGCAGAAACACTCTAAGTATGGTGATCAGTCTAGAAGTGTAGCGTGTCCTACTGGAAATAAGCCACATACTGAACCCAGACCATTTATCTGAGCTTACTTCTCCGTTTCAGGCCAACATCATCGACTCGTCAGAAGACCGACCGCAGGTTTACAGCTCGGGGATGATACAGAAGGGTGTCAGGCGTCTCTCCATGATGGGAGCAGCAAACTCCTCATCTTTCTAAACCTAAATATCTCCGGCCAAAATGGATGAGGCAAGACGGACACATGTTAGTACCCGGGATTAGATTAAAGGGTATGCAGCTCTTTCTCTCTCACCACTTTCTTTTCCTGTCCTCTCCTTGATGTTTTGTTCTACCTTTCTCTCTCCACCTTTCTTTCTCTATGTGTCTCTTTCTTTATCCTTTCACTTTCTCTCTCCCCCTTTTCTCTTCACCTTTTATTTGATCTCTTTCATCTTGTTTCTCTCTAAAGTTTTTTTTCCCTTTGTTGATGCAGGTACGACAGCAATAACAGCAACACAGGTGAACAAAAGAGCGACCGAGAGATGGAGAGCAAGATGGACGGAGACACAATGAGAATTGCAGGTGGATGGAACCATAAAAGAAGACCCCAAGGAAACGTCAGAGAGGGAGAACTAGAAGGACCGACAGACACGGAGATGGAGGGAGAGCTCTGCTGAAGGACAGAAACCCACAGCATGAGCTCCCAGCCATCTACAGCAGAACAGCACTCCTACACCTGTTCATACCCATGCTGTCTCCATTCGCTCTTTCTCTTTAGCTCACTCTCTCTTTTGTTCAGAGCAGCAATGCTCCAAAAACACCTTTAATAGCCTGTAATAAAATATATTAATAAAATATAAAATACATATATATTAGAATTTCATTCACTTTGTTTATATTTAGTTAGCAACTACATTCCCAAGCAAGTTAGCTCTCATTATCGCTGGCTAAAGCCGGTCAGCCTCTGGGTCTTTATACTGACCAGCCATTTCTGTTTTATTAGTGTTTTAAAACTATAAACTTCTATATGTAGTATGAATTTCATACACTTTATGTAGATTTAGTTAGCTATGCTAGATAGAGGCTATCGCTAACAGCAGCTAAATTCCTCAACAAGCTAGCTTTAGCATTAGCTGGTGGCTAACACAAATCAGCCTCTGTGTCACTTTTACACCAGTGATTTCTGTAACTTCATTAAACCAAACCAACATGGTTTTATATAAAGTCTATTTGATCAACTTTGTTTAAGCTCTCCTGTAGCCAATAGGGGGCTAGTAGTCTGCTAGCCAACACTAGCAGTTTAAGAAACAGCAGCTTCATATGAATAGCAGACAGTGGCTAGCTAGCTAGCTAACTGACTAGCCGTGTTAGCGATTTGTCACACGGCATCATTCTTTTAGATTAATTCCAGGTTTTTACATAGTTCTCCAGAAAACCTTTCACTGCTCAATAGAAAACACAACTCCTAGTTTGTATCTTAGCATGGTGGTTCTGCTGTCCTGATGTCCCTTTTCCTCACAGAGATGTTTGTGGTGTAGGAGAGTCATGTGCCATGTCTGATATAATGTACAGCTAACGTTAGCGGTTCATGCTAAGCTAACGGAGGAGAAATGACAGGGTTGGTGGTTTACTGTCTGTAGTTTTTTAAAGCCATGCGTAAAGAAATCGCTGGTGATCAGAAAGCTGCTTTATGTGAGCGGGTAACCGTTTAGGATACCAGCTGCTGTTAGCAGTAGCTTCTAGCTAGTGTAAACAGCACCGGCATGTAGAGGAGTGGATCTTTGGAGCCTCTCTTTCCATTTCTAATACCGTATATATGTATTATCTGAACAGCAGACGTGTTCTAGTTCGGCATCTGTATCTGTAACACCCTGAATTTGAGCGTTCTGCATTAAGGGCTTGTTGGAAATGACGTGTTCAGGATCTGATGCTCATTACATATTATGAGTTGGTAGCAACTTGGCACTTATCAGGAAATCTTAAAATTGCTGCTAAGTATTTGAATGCCCTGTGTAGGTGGTTGCTGTTTGACAATCTCCTTGTTATTACCGGAATATCAAAACATGCCATACTTTATAATAGCCAAGTAATGGTGTTATTGGTCATTCGTTTCATATTGAATTGGTGTAATATAATAATAACTGCACAGTTTATATGAAATGATGAATTAGTAATACAATATTTGCACTTTTATTTAATGTTTGTGGGAGTGTGTGTGTGTGTGTGTGTGTATATTTATGTCTGTGTATATATAAATAAATGTATTTATATTATATATAAATAATTAAACACATTAAATACATCAATATTTAATGTTTATTTCTTTAGATATTTAATTCTATTCATTTTTTTAAATGAATGTATTACTAATAGTTTTGTAATGTTTTAATTTGTCTTATTAGAATATCTTATTGTTAATAAACTACAGCTCTGGAAATAAATAAGGGAGCACTCCAGTGTCTTCTTAAATCAGCATCTCCACATGTACAGCAGGTTCTGAGTGAGGAACTGAAGGTTGGGTTCTAGCTTTACTGGCAGATACAGTGAGCGTCTGGTTCATAAGAACAAGGTCCAGCAGCAAACACACAGGACAACACAGCTACAGACTGGCAGAGGTCCAAACCCACTCTCTACTGACCGTGATGAGCGCCACCTCATTCCAATGTCCCTTACCCACCGTAAGATGACCTCAGGTGACCTACAGAGAGACTGGCGAGCGGTGGCTGGGGTGAAACGCACAGCGAGCATGGTTCTAAAAACAGGCTTCTGGAGGTCATTAGTGATTTTCTAAATACACAGATCTAATACAATATCTGATCTGGAGTTTGGGAGACATGGTTCCAGTAGTGTAGAGAATCAAACAGAACTGAGGAATTTTGGTCCAACACAAACCCAGAACCTGGAGACACTGATCATTTCCAGGAGGGCTCTTACATTTTTCCAGAGCTGTATGTGTATTTGTTGTGTAATTTACGTGTTATTCAAGTTAATTTGTCCACTTTGACTTTCTCCTGCTTTACACACTCATCCGCCAAAATGTCCTTCCAGCCGATTACGGTGAAATACAGAACTGAAATACAGAGTCGACTCCCAGCATTTTGACTCTTAGAGTCATTGTCCAAGAGCGGACTCCAATTCCCAGACATGCAAGAATCGACTCTTCTCGAATTGACTACCGATTACCCCATGAGAGAAATATTGTTTATTGTTCAGACTACTGAACAACTAAACTACTGAACACTGAAAATGAGCATAATAGACCCTTTAATTTATTTTCTGTGTCATTTAAACCAAAACGATTAAACCTGAACTCTGAGATCACTATTGAGACCAACCTGCTCCTTCACCCACCCCAGCACTCTACTCGCTCTCTATTCACTCCCATGTGAATAGGAGTGACTGGTAAAACAGGTAATTAGGAAATCCTGTGTGTTTAAATACAGTGGACCCCCAGAAATCAAGACCCCCTGTAAAGACCGGAATGAGGAGACATGGTAAAATGTGTTTATATTTTATACTGCAGGACAAGCGACTGGACGCCTGTAATAAATAAATATAAAAGAGGGATTTTTCACATTTTTACAGATCGTGATTCCGTTTATGCTCATTAACACAGTGAACAGGTACATATCGCTGCTGTGGGATCGAAACCTCGTATCTCCTACATGAGAACTTTTACAGGAAAAAAAACATAGTTTATTTTTAATGTCTTTTAACTTTAATATAAGTCAATGGAACCAGACTTGTCCCAGGTCATTCTGGGGTTATTACATTCTCCCATTAATCATGAAATTTACACACAATGTAAAGAACAAACAGGTTGTCTTAAATAATGTCAGAAATGGAGATACAAGGTTTTGTTCCATTAGCGGTGTTATGTATATGAAAATCAGGCTGCAGCTTTACCAAGAATGCATATATGGCACTAGTACATCTTATTATTTACTACAACATGTTTATTATTATTTTATATCTGCAGCACCGTGTACAACCACCTGTATCTTAATCTGATCCCTGAGTTTAATTGCAGCTCTAATTACACCCCGCCTGATTCTCACATTCAGATAAAGCTTAAACTAAATCACTTTTTGCTTCTATTCTTTTCTCCTGTAGTGTGTGTTTAATTACAATATTTTAAAGGACCCATATGCTACATTTTAAAGGACCCATATGCTACATTTTAAAGGACCCATATGTTACATTTTAAAGGACCCATATGTTACATTTTAAAGGACCCATATGCTACATTTTAAAGGACCCATATGCTACATTTTTAAGGACCCATATGCTACATTTTAAAGGACCCATATGCTACATTTTAAAGGACCCATATGTTACATTTTTAAGGACCCATATGCTACATTTTAAAGGACCCATATGCTACATTTTAAAGGACCCATATGCTACATTTTTAAGGACCCATATGTTAATTTTTTAAGGACCCATATGCTACATTTTAAAGGACCCATATGCTAAAGGACCCATATGCTACATTTTAAAGGACCCATATATGCTACATTTTAAGGTCCCCCATATGTATTATCATATGCATACATAAAGGACCCATATGTTACATTTTTAAGGACCCATATGCTACATTTTAAAGGACCCATATGCTACATTTTAAAGGACCCATATGTTACATTTTTAAGGACCCATATGCTACATTTTAAAGGACCCATATGCTACATTTTAAAGGACCCATATGCTACATTTTAAAGGACCCATATGTTACATTTTTAAGGACCCATATGCTACATTTTAAAAGACTCATATGCTTTATTTATAAGGACCCATATGTTACATTTTAAAGGACCCATATGCTACGTTTGTCTTGTATTAAAAGATGTCTTGTATTAAAAGCATCTGCTCAGAGTTACAATTACGCAGTACTCGTTAAGATGTTCATCAAAGACTTTGCTGGCCGTCCCAAGGGCGCGTCTTAAACTCAAAGGTGATTGGGCATTTTCGGTGTATGCCCCAAGACTTTGGAATAGCCTACCACAATGTCTAAACCACGTGGGCTGTAAAAGGTGGGCTGGTTTGTAAAAGCTCTCAGCCATTTTAAGCTAGCTAGCTGGTTATCCACTATAGCTAGCGTTACAGCCCACTTACCTTCATTAACATCTCCAGCTCCAAGTGGGTTAGACGTTGCCTGTTCATCTCCACTCACTCTACTTTTGTTTTCTGAAATGTCCATTAGTTTTGCACTCCTCAGCCACCGTACATAACACCAGCTTTCAAGGTGCATCTAATAGGTGCCTGCACTGTATAAAACCAGCTAGGCGTTTCAGTGTGTCAGTTTTCAGCTCATGTGTAATACTGAGAACTGAACTGTCTGATTGCAGCGTCTTTTAGACTGTCTGGAGTGTGCAGTGTGTAACCCTGTGATGTGTACACCGAATGGCCACTTCATCTCCTAGTACCTACACTCATTCATTCTATCAGCTCCACGGACCTTATAGGACACTCTGCAGGTCTACAGTTCCAGACCACTACAGAGCAGGTATTCTGCTTGTGTTTCTCCAGCTGACTGCATATGAGGATGCAGTCAGCTGGAGAGACACAAGCAGTTTAAGAACAGTTGTTTGTCTATGTGGGCGAAGATGACTCCACACTGGATAACAGCTCCTCCTTGACCATCAGCCTGACCAGCATTCATTTCACACGTTTCTCCAAACGCATCCTGCCCATCCTGTAATAAAAGCCTTAGAGAGCGGTCCTGGCCCTGTTCCTCTTCATTCAGTCCCCAGGTGCACTAGTGTAGCGCATGCACAGGTACGTGACGTGCAATGGAGGGTGGTGCTGATGCAGAGAACATTAATTTCTTTATATTTTAAACACCATAAATATTTCAGACATTTGTGCATTTTAAATCTGCAGCCCCTGGTGTGTCCTTACACACACCAGTCATTTCTGTACTGTTAGTGTTTTATTAAAATAACTTTATAGGTAGTAGAATTTCATACGCTCTAGATGGAGGCCATCGCTAACAGTAGCTGTATTCCCAAACAGGGAAACTATCTTAGGATTAGCTGCTGGCTAACACTAATCAGCCTCTGTGTCTTTATACCGCCTTTCCGTGGAGGACATCGACGTCTACCTTTTTGGCACAATGATCGCAGGGTTTCTGCTGATTGGATTAGGCATTGCCAATCAAAATTGTGGGGACAGCTGTCAGAGGCCCCCAAAAGCTGCCCGACATGATTGAAGCGGTGGGCAGAGCTGTCGGCACTCAGACCGTGACCTTTAACCGCAACATGGAAAACATCTCAGTGAAAGCTAACGGCTTTGCAGAGAAGTGTGGAGAAAATTGAGACCAGGATGAACAATAGTGACCGCGCTAAACTGGTCAGCGGTCCCTCGAACAAACAACTTGAGTCTGATCTGCTTTCGGCTCCCGCCTTATCAGCACTGGGCCTTGTGGACGATAGGGAACATTCCTCCTAAGAACGCTGTGACTTGAATCTCTCCCTGGTTTCCTAATTCGCTGGATGTGTCTCTGACTGGGAACTGTTCAAGGGTTCAAACTGATTGTTGCCAGGCGGTGAGACTTTCGGCACCCCCTACGGGAGTTACCCTTTCCCACGCCTCCATTGCTTGGTGTTCTTGTGTATTGTATGTGCTGAGGTTTTTGATGTTCCTACACTGTGCTCTTTAGGGCTCAGTCTGGGGGTATGTGTTTTCCCCCTCTTGTGTCCCTTCTAATTGGAAATGATGGCAGCGCGTGTCTCACGCAGCGGCTTACTCTGTCTTCCTGTCCTGTTTCCCCCCTCTTGTATGGTATTGTGTGTATGGATGGGTTGATGGCTAATTTCGCAGGTACTTGTGACCGTGTGACAATAAAGGTGATTCTGATTCTGATTTAGTTAGCTATGCTAGATAGAGGCCATCGCTAACAGCAGCTAAATTACTCAACAAGCTAGCTTTAGCGTAAGCTGCTAGCTAATACGAATCAGCCTCTGTGACACTTCTACACCAGTGATTTCTGTAACTTCGTCCACCGTTTTATATACATTCTATTTGATTTCAAAGACAGCAGTACTGGACTTGGCAGGTGATCAGTTGTGTTCATTTTGAGATCTTGTGTTTGTCCATTTATCCGCATTTTGCACATACAAATCTTTGTCCTCCGTGTGCCGCTCATCTCTTTGTGCCAGTATTCTAATAAGGCGACACATGATATAATACTGTAATACTGGCTTAGGATGTTAAAGATGGATATGCTTGTGCGCTCGTGTGTTAAATCTGCAGTATACACCCACACTGGTCCTCTTAAAACCTCAGTAATGCTGTGTCCTGAAATGGTTTTTGATTTTTACTCTTGTCTCTGTTGACCGGCAGTGACGAAAGGTTTTACGTTCTTGTGTGTAGCTAAACCAACAGAGTCCGTGGCCACTTTGTTGTTGCAGACTCTACCTGTACTACCATCCATTTTTAGGCACTTACCTGTAATAGTGCATCTAGCAAAGAACGAAAATGACCTTCAGCGCTTTCACTGCTGTAACATATACAGAGGTAAATAACGGTTTCAGACGTCTTCTAGAAGATTGGTTGCTTCTAACCGGTTCATAGAATTTAAATAATGACTGCTACACAGCACACAAAGTATTTAACAACCCCATCCTTTACTCAGAATAAATAAATTTAACAAATTGTAGGTGATTGTAACGACTGTAGTCAGTCACCCACAGTGGCAAAAGGAGGGTCTGGGTTCAATTCCTGGCTGGGCAGTCCGGGGTCCCCTGGTGTGGAGTTCACATTTTCTCCCTGGGTCTGTGTGGATTTCCTCCAGGTGCTCCAAATAAAGAAAAAAAGAAAAAGAAAATGTCTTCCTAATTAATAAAATCATTGCATTATAGATTAACACATGACAACATATTGTATATGCAGTCAGTACACAATAAAATTTGTAGCTTGTTTACGTCTGAATGGTGCCAACTTACGAAGCAACACAAACAAGCAACAGTACACAAATTAAACAAATGCAGTATCACACAGACACTACATCATTAACTTGTATTGTTGTATATATAAATAAAAAATAGCCTGTTCAGCGATTTCCCATATTATCATTTATTCACCATAGAAATTCAGAATGTGATACTTAATGATTTGCTGCCATTAAAAAAAGGCACTTCTTTATTTCCCCTTCAGGCACTGACCGAGTCCCTTGCTTGTCTGGGCCCTGGCCTGCTAGAAGCTGTCTAAATTTCTTTAAGGGTGACTTAGCGGCTAATGCTAATCATTGTCTGAGTTGTGGAGAGAGTTTAGTGGGATCTCAGCCCTCACTCTCTTTCTTTCCCACAGTTCGCAGTCTCACAGCAGAAGGACAGGAGGCACTGTTCCACAAGCCTGAATGGGTGAGCTGCTTCATGCATGGCCTGTGTGTCTAAATGCTTGTCAATAGTAGACCAAGTAGATCAAGTAATAGTCAATAGGCAATAGTAGATCATCCACTCATATAATCAGAACCCAGTCCTTCTCCAAGTTGTGACTGAGTTCTCTTTCAACATGCTCACCGTCATCAGACACATCCAGAGGTGGATGAAGTACACAAACCTTAAGTACTTGAATTAAAGTGCAACTACCCAGGGTAAAGTACTCCTCCATTATCAGTACAAGCTCCTCTCTTTAGACCTCCACTGGAGTAACAGTACTGAAGTATGTACCTTCAGATGTACTGAAGTATGGAGAGTAACAGTACTGAAGTATGTACCTTCAGATGTACTTAAGTATGGAGACTAACAGTACTCAAGTATCTACCTCCAGATGTACTGAAGTATGGAGAGTAACAGTACTAAAGTATCTACCTCCAGATGTACTGAAGTATGGAGAGTAACAGTACTAAAGTATGTACCTTCAGATGTACTGAAGTATGGAGAGTAACAGTACTAAAGTACGTACCTCCAGATGTACTGAAGTATGGAGAGTAACAGTACTAAAGTACGTACCTTCAGATGTACTGAAGTATGGAGAGTAACAGTACTAAAGTACGTACCTCCAGATGTACTGAAGTATGGAGAGTAACAGTACTAAAGTACGTACCTTCAGATGTACTGAAGTATGGAGAGTAACAGTACTAAAGTATGTACCTTCAGATGTACTTAAGTATGGAGAGTAACAATACTAAAGTATGTACCTCCAGATGTACTGAAGTATGGAGAGTAACAGTACTAAAGTATGTACCTTCAGATGTACTTAAGTATGGAGAGTAACAGTACTAAAGTATCTACCTCCAGATGTACTGAAGTATGGAGAGTAACAGTACTAAAGTATGTACCTTCAGATGTACTGAAGTATGGAGAGTAACAGTACTAAAGTACGTACCTCCAGATGTACTGAAGTATGGAGAGTAACAGTACTAAAGTACGTACCTTCAGATGTACTGAAGTATGGAGAGTAACAGTACTAAAGTACGTACCTCCAGATGTACTGAAGTATGGAGAGTAACAGTACTAAAGTACGTACCTTCAGATGTACTGAAGTATGGAGAGTAACAGTACTAAAGTACGTACCTTCAGATGTACTTAAGTATGGAGAGTAACAATACTAAAGTATGTACCTCCAGATGTACTGAAGTATGGAGAGTAACAGTACTAAAGTATGTACCTTCAGATGTACTTAAGTATGGAGAGTAACAGTACTAAAGTATGTACCTACAGATGTACTGAAGTATGGAGAGTAACAGTACTAAAGTATGTACCTACAGATGTACTTAAGTATGGAGAGTAACAGTACTAAAGTATGTACCTTCAGATGTACTGAAGTATGGAGAGTAACAGTACTAAAGTATCTACCTCCAGATGTACTGAAGTATGGAGAGTAACAGTACTAAAGTATGTACCTTCAGATGTACTGAAGTATGGAGAGTACCAGTACTAAAGTATTCACCTTCAGATGTACTGAAGTATGGAAAGTAACAGTACTAAAGTATGTACCTTCAGATGTACTGAAGTATGGAGAGTAACAGGAGCATGGTTTATTACGGCTCTAATGTCCTATTATCATTTCTGGAACAGGACTCTTCATCAGCTCAGTGTAGGTGAAGAGACTCTAGTGTCTCTCCGTCCACCAGTCTTTAATAGAAGCTCATTCATTAGTCTGACACTGACGTATATTCACCTCATCATCAGCACAGAACACTGAAGGAGAACAGGTTACATTAGCTAGAACCAAGCTCAGAACAAAGTGACCGCTATACCCTGATTGGTGGACTCACTTCACGCTTCTCTCGTTTGGACATGTTCTGTTTATATTCACAGGTAAGTCAAAAGGAAGGACAGATTTGTCCGTAACGTAGTAGAGTACAGAGTAAAGTACGGTGTATATGCGTACACGCTGACCCAGCAGTTCACTGCATCAGCTTTCACAGCTCAACAACTACTAATACTTGCCTTACAGATGCAATGACTTGCCGTTATGAGACAGCCCTGGTGCTGAATGTTGTTTTGGTTTGTGATATTTAGCTGGATAAGGCAACCGGACCTTAATTATATACACACACTGAATCACACAAACATTCTTGAGCTTTAGGGAAAGGTATTGGCTAGGGGCAGATACTGATTCTCACGTTGGACCACATGGGGGCGCCAAACCACAAGGTTGATCCTTCCCATCAACATGCAAAACCTGAATGCTACTATGAAAGCAGCTTGAGCTGGCCAACAATGCCCCCCCCCACTTTCAAGGTGATATGAGGCCTTGGACTTCACATGAGTTGCTCTCTCAGTAGGTCCAACCAGGTTTTGGCACACACCTTTACGAATGGCAACCCGTAGGGGCAGTGTGTCTTCGTTACAGTCAGGTTCAGGATATTCTAATTAAACCCTAGACAGTAGTGTGGTTCCATTCACCACCACTGTAAATAATATTGTCTCAGTAAGCTTCTCTTGAACACAGCACGGTACACCAAAACACTCTGAAGGGCTCTGTTAACATCTTAAACATTTAATTATGCAAGAAAAATTGTTGGTATTTCTCTTTAAAGACTGTATAGAGGGCAGCTGGAGTGTAAATGTTTCAGTGTTGATCTGCTACATGATGGTGCCAACTGGTGAAAGTGGGTGAAGAAAACATGCAGCACTTTTTAATTTCTCTATTTTTGAATTTCATTACCGTTAAATTTTTGTTAGGTGTTATACACTTTATTACTCTTTATTACTTATTACTTTACTGCACAAAACTATAGAATTATTAAACGTTAAATGTTTTTCTTCTTCCTAAGGCCAAAAAAAAAGCCACATTCAACCATTTTTATCTGAAAATATTTGGTGGTTTATTTCAGTGCATTATTAGTGTCAGTCTACTCACAGAGTGCCGCTCATCACAACAACTGCAGCCACAAACAATAGAGGAGCCAACAGGAGCCGCCGATCTCTGTAGTTAGCTGCCAAACCATAAAAGAAAAATAAATGAAATAAAGTAAACAAATAAAGAAAACAATAAACCACAAACACACAAAAAACCCGGCAAATACATTTCTGGGCGGTTTCAGAAAAAAAGTAGGGAAGTTGTCTGTGTTAAACGTAATTTAGGGCAACTTGGAAACTGCTTAATGTTTTATTGAAGTAAGGTTTAATTATGCAATTATACTTACACACTCTTTGCGAGCTCTGCTTAGGGCTGGTCTCTTCGATAACTACTGGAAAACAAATAACGGAGATGTGTGAAGCTTCATTTTGTAAGGATTGAAACACCTACCCACTGAAACACTAAACACTAGACACGAAAGAGAAATAGTGTTTAAATGAAACAGACAGATGCCACTTACTTCTGTAGCAGGTCAGAAATTCATACTGAAAGAGAAACAGAAACAATAATGCCTTACTGAGAACGTCCAGTAGTCTGTATAAAAAGATTAGTAGTCTATATAGAAAGATCAGTAGTCTGTATAGAAAGATCAGTAGTCTGTATAAAAAGATTAGTAGTCTGTACAGAAAGATCAGTAGTCTGTATAAAAAGATCAGTAGTCTGTACAGAAAGATCAGTAGTCTGTATATAAAGATCAGTAGTCTGTACAGAAAGATCAGTATTCTGTATAGAAAGATCAGTAGTCTGTACAGAAAGATCAGTAGTCTGTATAAAAAGATCAGTAGTCTGTATAGAAAGATCAGTAGTCTGTATAAAAAGATCAGTAGTCTGTACAGAAAGATCAGTAGTCTGTATAGAAAGATCAGTAGTCTGTACAGAAAGATCAGTAGTCTGTATAAAAAGATCAGTAGTCTGTATAGAAAGATCAGTAGTCTGTATAGAAAGATCAGTAGTCTGTATAAAAAGATCAGTAGTCTGTATAGAAAGATCAGTAGTCTGTACAGAAAGATCAGTAGTCTGTACAGAAAGATCAGTAGTCTGTATAGAAAGATCAGTAGTCTGTATAGAAAGATCAGTAGTCTGTACAGAAAGATCAGTAGTCTGTACAGAAAGATCAGTAGTCTGTACAGAAAGATCAGTAGTCTGTATAGAAAGATCAAATGAAAGTCTCTGGCTTTTACACAGTACCGTATATTTCACCTCTACATAAATACACTCTACTGCCGAAAGTATTCGCTCCTCTGCCTTCACCTGCTTATGTACTTGAGTGACACCCCATTCTTAATCCATAGGGTTTAATGTGATGTCGGCCCACCCAGCTATAACCGCTTCAACTCTGACATTCACTGAGCTCCTGAGAGACCTGTTCTCTCACTAGTGTCTGTAGGAGCAGTCTGCATGTCTAGGTGCTTGGTTTTATACACCTGTGGCCATGGAAGTGATCGGAACACCTGAATTGAATGATTTGGATGGGGGAGTGAATACTTTTGGCAACACAGTGTATATACACACATGCACTCACACACTCACACACACATACACATACTTTACTGTTTACCCTTGGTTCATTACAGCTTATCTTCCAGTAGATTTCAGATGGACAGGATGCGATGGTCAGGTTCCAAAGGGTCACCTGCTTTATGAGCTCGGACATTCTTGCTTTGCCAAAGGGTGGAGCATCGGAAAGTAACTGTTCACTCTAGAAATCAAGACCAGCAATATATGTGAAGGTAACTAGTGCAACACCATCATTCCCATCTAAAGTAAGCCTTCCATAAGTTTAGTCTTTGTAAATGGAAATCTGTAAGGTACGTACCTTATTAAACAGCCCTCCCTCACAGTCCTCCAAACCTAAAGCCTTCTGGGCTTCTGTGACGTTCCTGGCAGTCTCCAGGTTGGCAGTACCGTTCTCACAGGTGGTGACGAGATTCAGGGAGCAATCTATAAATCAAACCGTACCACACTCTTTAGGCCTCCAAAATTTCTTTAATAGAAAAGACAGAAGCATAAAGAAGTACACTCCACAGTGAGCAATACAAACCCATGCGAATGAGGCCAGCAGCTTGTGGCATCATCTGCATGCTCAGGTTTCCAACAGTGGCAGAGGTCCTGCGGGGTTCGCCGGTGATAGGGTGACCTATATCAAATTCAGAATAAATTAACTGTGTGTTAAACATTACAAACAACTGATATAGGAAACAGGGTACGATACTTTTATGATCCCATCAATACACAGACTACTGTC
Organism: Prochilodus magdalenae; assembly: GCA_024036415.1. Lineage (NCBI taxonomy): Eukaryota > Metazoa > Chordata > Actinopteri > Characiformes > Prochilodontidae > Prochilodus > Prochilodus magdalenae. The sequence goes on along the minus strand of JAMWET010005808.1, from coordinate 54,865 downwards.
ACTCAGATTCTGGTCAGTTTGTCTTGTAAGCTGTTCAAAATATAGCATATTAATATGGGTTCTGGTTCCTTTCAGAACCAATTCTAATACACAGTATATTAGAACTGATTGTTTGCGAGTCATTCAGCTTGGGCAGTCGTGGGCTGGAGGTTAGGGAACCAGCCTTGTGACCAGAAGGTTGCTAGTTTAATCCGACAGAAGTGGCCTTGGGCAAGGGACCTAACCCCCATCACTGCCCCCTTGTGGTTTCACTGCATAGATGATAAATGCAGCGGTCATATTCATCTATGTTCAATCACAAGTGGCAAAGGGTTCTAATATAAATGGAAACAGTCGTGGGCTGGAGGTTAGGGAACCAGCCTTGTGACCAGAGGGTCGTCGGTTTGTTTCCTGAACTGCCAGTAATGACTGAGGTGCCCTTGAGCAAGGCACCTAACCCCCAATTGCTCCCTGGGCGCCATGGATAAGGCTGCCCACCGCTCCGGGTAAGTGTGCTCACTGCCCCTTAGTGTGTGTGTTCACTAGTGAGTGTGTATGTGGGTGTTTCACTTCATGGATGGGTTAAATGTGGAGACTAAATTTCCCCACTGTGGGATCAACAAGGGATTTAAATCTAAACAGGCCCATTATGTTTTTCTGTTTTTCTCAGACGCATGATTTCTGTCACATTTCATTTACACATAACCTCTTTTTATCCCATGCAGTTAAGCAGGCAGTTTTTGTCACTGTGCTTTGAAGACTGAGATATGTAAATGAGCTGTCCTGTACTGAGCTACATTTAAAAAGCAGCCCAGGCCGTCTAAGCATGGAGCTGTAGAGGTTCCTAATGGTGTCCTGTGATAATCCATCCCATGCAGCTTGAATATCCTCACACAGTCCAGCAGATGGTGCTGTAGCTTAACTTCATACTCAATTCGAAGATTTAACCTCGTCCCTTCCTTGCTCTATTTGGTTTATCACCCACAGACTCCACCTTCTCAGTTCTCAGCTTTTTTGCTTTTTGCACCCTTTTAGTCTTATTCTAATTCAGTGGAAAAGTTCCACTCCACCTTCTTTTGAATGCTGGCTTAATGATATTGCCTCTATCTGGAAAAAAATTCAACACGCACTCAAAGGTATAACACATCAATACCTTCGTAATTTGGGCCCTTTTTTCTGGGAGCAGTCAGTCTGATGTTTTAAGTATATTACAGTAATTAAGGGATTTTAATTTACTTACTATTTGTATTATTTTTCTTATCTTTGTATTTTGACCTTTTTGTATTATTTTTAATAATTTATTTATTTGTTTTTTATTTATTTATTTATTTTCTAATTTTATCAGTCTTTTAACTTATTTGCCTTCATACTAAATAACACTGAATGGTTTTCTATGTGTAAACTCTTGATTACCTGCCCAGTCTAACGCTGATGGAGGACTAACTAGGCTTTCCATTGGACTATTATTCCATAATTAGTTCTTCATTAACTTCATTTTCACCACTAGAACTAGATCAGCAGAATCAGATACTCAGCGGATGTTACTTTGAACCATTTTTTAAAAAGATTTATTATTACTGAATTTCTGTAAAGCTGCTTTGAGACAATATCAGTATGGCAATGGTGAATGGTGGCAGGTAGGGGGTTTGTATGTAGTTGGTTTGGGATGGTAGGCTTTTTTGTTCTGTTTTGCATGACCTTTCTGTACCCAATAAACAAAATGTTAAAAATAAACTACAGGTGAGATCATTTAATAACCCAAATTACACCATAATACAATACTCCCTGCATTAAAACTACAGACAGGATCATTTAATAACCCAAATTACACCGTAACACAACACTCCCCGCATTAAAACTACAGACAGGATCATTTAATAACCCAAATTACACCGTAACACAACACTCCCCGAATTAAAACTACAGACAGGATCTTTTAATAACCCAAATTACAACATAACACAACACTCCCCGTATTAAAACTACAGACAGGATCATTTAATAACCCAAATTACACCGTAACACAACACTCCCCGCATTAAAGCTACAGACAGGATCATTTAATAACCCAAATCACACTGTAACACAATACTCCCCAAATTAAAACTACAGACAGGATCATTTAATAACCCAAATCACACTGTAACACAACACTCCCCGAATTAAAACTACAGACAGGATCATTTAATAACCCAAATTACACCATAACACAGTACTCCCAGCATTAAAACTACAGACAGGATCATTTAATAACACAAATTACACCATAACACAACACTCCCTGCATTAAAACTACAGACAGGATCGATTAATAACCCAAATTACACCATAACACAACACTCCCCGCATTAAAACTACAGACAGGATCATTTAATAACCCAAATTACAACATAACACAGTACTCCCCGCATTAAAACTACAGACAGGATCATTTAATAACCCAAATTACACCATAACACAATACTTCCCACATTAAAACTACAGACAGGATCATTTAATAACCCAAATTACACCGTAACACAACACTCCCCGAATTAAAACTACAGACAGGATCATTTAATAACCCAAATTACACCGTAACACAACACTCCCCGAATTAAAACTACAGACAGGATCATTTAATAACCCAAATTACACCGTAACACAACACTCCCCGCATTAAAACTACAGACAGGATCATTTAATAACCCAAATTACACCGTAACACAACACTCCCCGCATTAAAACTACAGACAGGATCATTTAATAACCCAAATTACACCGTAACACAATACTCCTCGCATTAAAACTACAGACAGGATCATTTAATAACCCAAATTACACCATAACACAACACTCCCCGCATTAAAACTACAGACAGGATCATTTAATAACCCAAATTACACCATAACACAGTACTCCCCGCATTAAAACTACAGACAGGATCATTTAATAACACAAATTACACCATAACACAACACTCCCTGTATTAAAACTACAGACAGGATCATTTAATAACCCAAATTACACCATAACACAACACTCCCCGCATTAAAACTACAGACAGGATCATTTAATAACCCAAATTACACCATAACACAGTACTCCCCGCATTAAAACTACAGACAGGATCATTTAATAACCCAAATTACACCGTAACACAACACTCCCCGCATTAAAACTACAGACAGGATCATTATTGACCCAAATTACACCCTAACACAACACTCCCCGCATTAAAACTACAGACAGGATCATTTAATAACCCAAATTACACCGTAACACAACACTCCCCGCATTAAAACTACAGACAGGATCATTTAATAAGCCATATTACACCATAACACAACACTACCCGCATTAAAACTACAGACAGGATCATTTAATAACCCAAATTACACCGTAACACAACACTACCCGAATTAAAACTACAGACAGGATCATTTAATAACCCAAATTACACCGTAACACAACACTCCCCGCATTAAAACTACAGACAGGATCATTTAATAACCCAAATTACACCGTAACACAACACTCCCCGCATTAAAACTACAGACAGGATCATTTAATAACCCAAATTACACCGTAACACAACACTCCCCGCATTAAAACTACAGACAGGATCATTTAATAACCCAAATTACACCATAACACAATACTCCTCGCATTAAAACTACAGACAGGATCATTTAATAACCCAAATTACACCATAACACAACACTACCCGCATTAAAACTACAGACAGGATCATTTAATAACCCAAATTACACCGTAACACAACACTCCCCGCATTAAAACTACAGACAGGATCATTTAATAACCCAAATTACACCGTAACACAACACTCCCCGCATTAAAACTACAGACAGGATCATTTAATAACCCAAATTACACCGTAACACAACACTCCCCGCATTAAAACTACAGACAGGATCATTTAATAACCCAAATTACACCGTAACACAACACTCCCCGAATTAAAACTACAGACAGGATCATTTAATAACCCAAATTACACCGTAACACAATACTCCCTACATTAAAACTGCACATATGATCAGTTAATGGAACAGATTTTGTCATTTCAGTAAAGAAACTGCATTACAGTCATTCTACCTCGTCACGTTTTATTTCATCTCCGAGATGCACAGGATGTGTAGAGGTCAGAGAGACCCCCTCCCAGTAGGTGACACACTCCACCACTGCATTTCAGCACTGACCCAACAACACAAGTTAGTCACAAGTTAGTCTGGAACTGTCCATCGCTCTCCTCCGCCCAAAGCAGAGGAACTGCTGACATGGAGGAAACATCTACAAACTGAAGGCTGGAGTTGGGTTCAGTGGAGCAGCATTTAGATCCAGTCATACAGAGCAAGAGGCACACGCTCCTTAAAGTCAGGAATACAGGCGCGTTCACGAGACCAGCACTGGCAGTGCACGAGAATGGACAGGGAAGCGTCGCGAGCCATCAGAGGAGCGCGCGCCTCCCTCAACCGCTACCGTGTGTTGTACAGTCAACGTTCAACTTCACAAAGACTTGATAAACTTTACTAAACACTGATATAACTACTCCACTTTCATTTATTCGTTCGTTCAGTCATTCATTCGCGTCTACAGTTCAGTAAGGTAGTCCGTAACCGCCTGACGTCTGACAGCTACACGTTAAGCTATGTCTGCTATGCTAAGCTAATCAGCGGACCTGCAGCTGCGGGACCGTCTCCCCTCTCCGTCGCTGTGGCGGAGCTGTGGATACAAAACTACCAACAGTTTAATAAATAAACAGGGAATCCTTACCTTCCGCATACACAGCAGCCCAAACACAAACTACGAAGGCGAAAACCGCCGTCCGTTGGGAGAAGCTCAAATTAGCCATCACCATCACTCATACAGGAGAGGCACGAAGTGTAACAGCACTCGGCGTTTGGTTTTATTCAGGGCAGTGAACCGATGAACCGACTCTTTTAAACGAAGCGCGAAATCGGACTTCAGATTCATTTAGAAACTCACTTTTTTTTTTTTTTACTGTCACAACAGAGACAGACCTGTCTTCTAAACAACAAGCAGCCCACAAACTGAAACCCTCCGTCGGCTTTGTGCTGCTCAGTGATAGAGACAAGCAGTTGCACTGCACAATGAATCTCTTACTCTGCTCCAAGACTACAAGTACTAACAATTACAATAACAGTACTAAGAAAGAAAAGACTGCAGAGAAGAACAATATACGTATGTATTTAAATTAGGAAAGTGTACAGTATGTGCTATATAACACTGGAAGGTATAGGAGTAGAACATATGTACGGTATGCAGTCTGTGTAGTTAAGCAGTCTGTAATGTTCTGGTGGTCAGTCTGTGTAGTTAAGTAGTCTGTAATGTTCCGGTGGTCAGTCTGTGCAGTTCATCCGTCTGCAGTGTTCTGATGGTCAGTCTGTGCAGTTCAGCTATTTGTAATGATATGGTGATCAGTCTGTGTAGTTAAGCCGTCTGTAATGTTCTGGTGGTCAGTCTGTGTAGTTAAGCAGTCTGTAATGTTCTGGTGGTCAGTCTGTGTAGTTAAGCAGTCTGTAATGTTCTGGTGGTCAGCCTGTGCGGTTAAGTAGTCTGTAATGTTCTGGTAGTCAGTCCGTGTAGTTAAGGCATCTGTAATGTTCTGGTGGTCAGTCTGTGCGATTAAGCGGTCTGTAATGTTCTGGTCGTCAGTCTGTGTAGTTAAGCAGTCTGTAATGTTCTGGTGGTCAGTCTGTGCAGTTAAGCGGTCTGTAATGTTCTGGTGGTCAGTCTGTGTAGCTCAATCGTCTGTAATGTTCTGGTGGTCAGTCTGTGCAGTTAAGCGGTCTGTAATGTTCTGGTGATCAGTCTGTGTAGCTCAATCGTCTGTAATGTTCTGGTGGTCAGTCTGTGCAGTTAAGCAGTCTGTAATGTTCTGGTGGTCAGTCTGTGTAGTTAAGCAGTCTGTAATGTTCTGGTGGTCAGTCTGTACAGTTAAGCAGTCTGTAATGTTCTGGTGGTCAGTCTGTGTAGTTAAGCAGTCTGTAATGTTCTGGTGGTCAGTCTGTACAGTTAAGCAGTCTGTAATGTTCTGGTGGTCAGTCTGTACAGTTAAGCAGTCTGTAATGTTCTGGTGGTCAGTCTGTACAGTTAAGCAGTCTGTAATGTTCTGGTGGTCAGTCTGTGTCATTAAGCTGTCCGTTATGGTCTGGTGGTCAGTCTGTTAAACCGTCTGCAATGTTCTAATGTGCTGTTTGAGATTATCACCACCAATACTGCGCTAACCCTACACAAAACGATTTAATGTGACTCATGAATCGAGTCCTCTGAACGGAATCGGCTCAGATGACTCGTTGACGGAACTTTTCGTACAGAGTCGACAATTAAAGAAGAGAATGCGTGTGCGTTTGGCTCGGGGTGAATCGGATGTCTGGTGTGGACAAACTAATGACGTAGCGTCTACTTCATCGTTAATTTAACATTTTTTTGTTTTTAATGATTAATTATCAGATGGTTAGTCTTTATTTTTACCCATATATGAATACTATATTAGGGATACAAGATCATATTGGGGTTAGTGGTGCAGTACACTAACTACTAGAAAACCATACAGGGTGAGTCCAGATAATTAAGACTGTATGACATTTTAATGTCTGGATTATTTTTGTTCTTTTGCCCCCAATGTCTAATCTCAGTGTCACTAATCCCTAGTCCTCTCCGCCATCAAGACCTTCTCATAGTTTTTAAGGGGTTTGTGGTGATGATGTTAAAGGGAGGCAGTTCAGTCCTCTCTATGGCACATCATTCAGTGGTGAACAATTTATTCAATCATTAATGTCATTGCAAGTCTGGTGCACTACCTAAACAGGGCTCAGTACACACATGTATCCATACACACATCTACACGTGCTCAAAATAAAGGTGACCAGAATCAATAACTGATGATAAATTTAGACTGATATGATCAATATTTATTGATACACCATCTTCTACACATACAGAAGTCTGTCTCTCAGTATGGTGTGGGGCTGCCATGCTAACACAACATGCCAGACGTCTCAGCATGGAGCTGTAGAGGTTCCTAATGGTGTCCTGTGGTAATCCATCCCATGCAGCTCACACATTACCCTCACACACTTCCTGCAGATGGTGCGGTAGGGTGGAGGCCAAGTAACACCAGGTCTTCTGGAAGTGCGACAACAAACCGTTCATATTGGTGCTCCCCGGTGCCTCATCTCCTCACTGGTCGTCTCCATCAAGATAAAAGCGGGACTTGCCACTGAAGATGATCCGCTGTCCTTCTGAGTGACTCCATGACAGACTGGCACGACACCATTGCAGTCTTTCGTAACGTTGCCGTGGTGGTAAGGACAGTAGTCGTAATGGTCTGTGTGCATGTAGTCCTGCGTCATGCAGCGTCTGCCAATGGTGCTGCGCTAAGAGGATGACTCATGCAGGTATCACCTCTCGCTGAACATCTGTGATTGGCAGTCCATTGAACTGATAATTGGTTCTCTGTCTCTGTGGCTCGTGTAGGTCTCCATCACATGTGCGGCCGAGCATGCACATGTCGTACAATGTCAAACCTACCCACCACTTGTCATTCCTGTTGGTTGATCTCTATTGATGTTTTGACAATGTGTGTATGGCTGTTAATGAAACACAGTTAATTAAGAATTTCCTTTTTCACTGCCTATATGTATGCCACCCTTCAGTCATAGCTGCCTAATCCTTTCTACCCAATGAGGTCATGGGTTCAAACCTGATGCCAATAGCTGACAACTATGTATTTGTACAGGGTAGACCAACTCCAGATAAGAGGGATTTCTTATTAATTTAAAAAAAAATTAATTTCTGTTCAAAGCTGAGGAGCCCTGCCATCATTTCAGGTACCTCCATCACCACCACAGAATCCTGATAGGTGATAGTAGCTGAGACGTCTCATATGGCATAATACCGCCGACTTCTCTTATATTTCAGGCTTTGAGACAGAATTACTTCTCATGTCCTGAAACATCCGGTCTATCGTTTTCAGCTTGTTCTGGTCTGATAACTGCAGATAGACTATTCCAGCATCTCTACCAGCATAACACAGAGTCCAGCACACACATCTTTCACCACCACTTTATTCAGCTACATAAAACATAGACAGCAATACAGAGAACACATTCGGCAAAGACTGGCAAAACCAGACCGCCAGCACCAGAAAGAGTACAGCAGATAAGCTGAAGAAGCACAAAACCAGCGTTTACATTACATCATACCTGCTATATGTTATTAGCATGTCACCACTGGGTTACAGTTACATTTACAACAGACGTCTGACCTTTACACTGGAGAAAGCTGTTTTGAATTGACTCGGTATAAAAGTGAATATTGATTTACCATATACACAATTAGTTCCAGACGTAAAGACGTCCCAGAAGTGAACATAAACAAATTTGAATGAACACCTCGTGTTTTGGTTGAACATCCAGTAGCACCGTGTGACCGTGAACTAGTCCTGGGCAATCTTAGAATAACCAACATAACATTAACTTATTACTTATCATCGACAAAATCAAAATGAAATAATCAGTGTTTGATTAAATGTGTTTTTGGACCAATAAACCCAATACAAAATCATACATCCAAACAAATACACAAAAATATAGATTTTTAATGTTTCATGATGGGAAAAGTTCCAGTTCCAGCTCCAGCAATGCTGTAGGGTGTGTTGAACACTTCTCCACACCTTCATGTAAAACGTTCAGGTATTGGATTGGAAGTGCTGTTTGATTTACACATTCACTAACGCGGTGATTGGACAGTACTGCGAGCGCTGGCGAGGGTTGGTTGGTGGAATTCCTGGAGGCACTGATACAGGACTTTATGTGCAGTATAGACGGGCTCAGGTTGTGAAGGAGTGGTTCAGGGAGCATGAGCTGGCCACCACAGGGTCCTAACGCTAACCCCATTAAAGCCCTAGGGAGGTGCAGGAGAAGACTTCACAGAGTGGTTTGACTCTGTTGTTGTCAATACAGGATAAAGAGGCGGAAATAAATATTGTATATATTGATTATTATATTGATTATTATTATTATTCTTCTTCTTCTTCTTATTATTATTAACAACATTATTATTATTGTCATTATTATTATCATAATTATTATCATTATTATTATTATATATTTTGATTTATACACTCATCATCAAAAGAACAGCTGCACCCAGAAGGAGGTGTGGGAGTGCAGTGCTGTTGGGAACGAAGAGAAAGGTTACTAGGAACAATAGATGATGATAAAGAAAGTATGGTGTCGGGCCGCCGTGTTTGCTAACCCAACATGCCAGACAGAAAGACAGCTGTAGAGGTTCCTAATGGTGTCCTGTGATAATCCATCCCATGCAGCTTGAACACCCACAGACAGTTCCTGCAGATTGTGTGATAGGGGGTGCAGGTGGAGGGCACCATTGTTCGTGCAGTGTCTTGCGTTGCTCCTCACATGTTGTTAAGACCCTCCCTCTTCCTGGAACCCTACAATGCAACCCCCTCCTACCATGCCTCTGGTTCCTTCAGGGTGGAGCTATTATTTTGATGATGAGTGTATCTACAGTTCAGAGTGTAACTGGTGTTGAGCCAGTAGTCTCACACATGCCACTGATTAATCAATAAGTGTGTACGCATTGGCACAGCATTTCATTGTATCAGCTTCCACAGCTTAACATGCTGAATACTTGCCTAAACACCACTTAGACGTGCACCACTCTGTCTGCTTGGGTGTAGCTGAGGTGCCAGCACAGGTGCAGCCTGAGCATTCACACACCTAGCTAGTAATACCAATACAGTGGGTGTAGGAACTGCTGGATGTGGAATATCATATCTGATATTATATCTTATTCATATATTTAATATATTACAAATATCAATTTGCATCACAGGCATGTGCAAATAGCCTATGTAGTTATGTATACTTTAATATACTGCATATTATAGACTATATATATATATATATATATATATATATATATATATATATATATATATATATATATATATATATATATATATATACATATATATATATATATATATATACACCTTTAAATATATAATAAATAAATATATAATAAATATACAATAATTATTATTATTAATGTTATTTATATTATAAATAGTATTTATGTATACCTTGTATATATATGTACATATACGTACACCGTAGTCTCTGATACAACTACAGGAATTAGTAGGCAACCCTACAGCTCTCCCATCGACACGTCGAGACGGAGCATGTCATCTAAAGGTTGAACCTCTCACTTGGCCTGGTGCATGTGCTGCAGCAGACTCTGTTTTCCGCTGCCTTTGCTTTTAAGCTACATGCAGGGAAAATTTGCACTCCTATGTCCTCCTCTGAGTAGGTAGCATGATCCTCCCACTCCCCACCTCCCTCAGCGTGGAACTAGCCCACAAGCTGTTAGCTGAACAGAACTGGGAGTTAGTATGTTTCTCCAAGCACATTCAGAAAAGATAGCCTTCACCCTTCTGCAAGCATTGAATGACTGGGAACACATGGCTAGTGGATGGAACTGGACACGACTGAAATAGGGGATACAATTGGGGAAAAATAAAAACAGGGATGAAGGTGCAATGGACAACCAACACCAACTGTAATCTAACTATACGCCAGTAAGGTGGAGCTAAGAACAGGTGGAGGGGTGTCCAATAAAGTTAATGATAGTATATGAATACACATATATATGTAGCATAAGCAAGCGGAAGAGCGTGAATGAGAGACAGGGGTGATTCCAGCGGGACCTTCTTCAAGCAGTGGACAACTAAGGAAACATAAAATTATATATATATATATATTCTTATTCATCATTTAATGCCAAACAGGTGTGTACATTTCCTGTATATTTCATTATTATTATTATTATTATTATTACTGAATTCATGAATGTGCTTACCTTCTTGGTCCACTTTACACAACTGTGTTTGGCTGTAAGGCAAAATACCATACGTCATTTAGACCAATAATACACAGAACACATCTAAATATTCATTTCTAATGTGAAATTATATCAGTTTTATTATTTAAGTTATCAGGGATGACAGTGAGGTGTCCTTTGAGATCAGTATCTCTTTGTCTTTCCTTCCTAACTGTATAGCTGTATAAGATGGGAGGTGGTGTTCTGGAGCAGGATATTTTATTTTCTTGTTTTGTGGGGAAAAGGCATGCTGTACATTTTTGTCATTTGCTGACGTACGTATAATCAATGTGAGAAAAGGGTCAAAAGTTCAAACTGAAATATGTTATTAGAGCTTTACTGTGACACACAGCTGAGTATTTAACTCTGAACTGTGTACATGCGTTTGAACAGCACTGCAAACTGACAGTAATAACTCAAATTCAGGCAAATCAGACACATCATAATCAACACTGAAGGAAAACCGTGTAATCACAGATTTTACACTCACAGAGTCTCCCAGGCACTTTCTCACAATCACAGCCACGATCAGGATCAGGATCACCACAGGAATTAGGAGCAGCCAGAGTAAAGCTATCAAAGCAAGTTAATAAAAACAGAAACAGAAAATAATAAGCAACAAAATAATAAAATAATATTAATAATTTATAAAAAAAAAAAAAAAAAAAAAAAAAATATATATATATATATATATATATATATATAGAGAGAGAGAGAGAGAGAGAGATAAAAGACATTTTAATAATTATTAAAAGGGGAATAATAAATATATATTATTATGTCTCAGAGAAAGTCTGGAGGAGGTTCTAAAGAAGAGAATCCGAACAAATGAAACCTAATTCTGCACGTCATTCAGTCAGACATCAAACACTGCTTCAATCGTGGGAGGTGACTTTCATTTTAGACATAACAGCTGTTTGCGGTGAAGGGAAAACGGACCGGAGACCTTTGTTTTATTATAATTTCATTATTTTAGATACTAAATTACAGATATGTTTATTTATTCCTCTACAGCTGAGATTATCTTTATTTAAGGATGAGTACAGTCACTTAATACGCCTGCTGATAAACGAGAGATAATTATTTCAGCCCGGGTTAATATAATAAACGGTTTCAGGTCTACCGTTCTTCTTTTCCTCTATAAATAATTTAAATATGGACTAATCTGGTTTTATTTAGCAGCTCATTATTTATGAGCGATGAAAGATGAAGGGTCATCCTACTGAAGAAGCTGTTAGAAGTGAAATTAAAAAGACTATAAGCTATAAATATGCGCTGCGGCCCAAACGCTATATTCTGTAATTAATAAACAAAGAATTACTTTCCCTGGCACAAATCCCAGTCTACAGGGAATTCTCCTCGGAATTGTGTCAGGGAAAGCAATTCTTTGTTGCTAGAGTGCCTGGACATTGACCTATGGCCTACATCCAGAAACTTGTGTAGTCAAGGCCTATCCAATCACCGCTGTTATAGGAGCTCGTGGGGGTATTACAGGCCAACAGGGACGTTTCAGTGACAGGTGTATATGAAGTACAGTCAGTCACACTACACCTCTGCTGTATTGCCCACCACTGGTCCTGGCTGTGTAATGTGTATTAGTGAAAGCAGCATTACTGTATTAGCTGTACTTACAATGGGAATTGTTTGTTTGGTCAGCACTGGGGTCATTCCTGGGGTCATTCCCGGGGTCATTCCCGGGGTCATTGACAACTACAGAAAAACAAAGAAGCTCATTAAAACTTATCCTGCTGCTTTTAAGACTGAAGACACGCTCACTAATCCACTACACCTGTGCATGGAACTCCAGACAGGCTACAGGAGAACAGATATGTGGTGCTCACCTCTGAAGCAGATCACCAGGTTGTTCTGAAAAACAAATAAACACAGGAGATATGAAGCTCCTTCACTTGGGCAAACAATGAGTCCCCTCCTTTATGTAGATACATTATTATTATACATTTTAATTTATACACTCATCATTAAAAGAACAGCTGCACCCAGAAGGAGGTGTGGGAGTGCGGTGCAGTACCAGGATCAATAACTGATGATACATTTAGACTGATATGATCAATATTTATACTACACACACACACATACATTCACACACATACACACACACATACACATACATACATTCACACACATACACACACATACACATACATACATTCACACACATACACACATACACACACACATATACACATACACACACACACACACACACATACAGTCACACACATACACACACACACATACACACACACACACACACACACATACATACATTCACACACACACACACACACACACACAGACATACACACACACACACACACACACACATACATACACACACACATACACACACACACACACCTACATACACATACATACACACACATACATACACCTCCATCCACCAACATACATACATACATACACATACATATACATACATGTACACACACGCATACACATACACATACACACATACATATAAACATACACCCACCCACCTACATACATACACACACATACACATACATACATACACACACACATACCATTGTGTCGTTGCACTGGATCCTAAGGTGAAACTCAGGAGGACAGGAGTTGATGGTCACGCTCCGATCTTCCCATAATCTTGACTCATCCACTTCATAAAGAAGAATACCATCCTACAATTCAAGACCAGCATAATGAGAAAGATGTAGTTAAAGCAGAACCCTAATACGCCATCTATTATGTTCCCTACAATCCAGCAACAGTTATTTCTAATAAATAGATCTAGAACAGAATATAATAATGATATACCTTATCATATATTCCAGCCTCACACTGGGAGTGTTCCTTTTTAATGTCCTGTTCCAACCCAAAGGTGTTGGTGCCATCCTTGCAGGGAACATTGTGAACTGAGGCGCAACCTGAAAATCAAACGGTTCCACAGTCATAGGTAATCACCATATAGCCATATAGCTCACAGTCTCCAGTCCAGTCAGTCCATATCATAGGTACCATCACCATACAGGGTATAACTGGGCATTTTTACCTCACTAGTAACACAGCACCCGCAGCCCACTGCTGTGGTCTGATCCACTCACACCACCACCACACACACTAACACACCACCATTACGTCAGTGTCACTGCAGTGCTGAGAATGATCCACCACCCACATCATACCTGCTCTGTGGTGGTCTTGTGGGGGTCCTGCCCATTAAAGAACAGGGTAATACAGTACACAGAGAAACAGATGGACTACAGTCTGTACCTGTAGAACTACAGAGTGTCCTGTATGGTCAGTGGAGCTGATTAGATGGACAGTGACTGTAGATCCGGTTTACTGTTCAGGAATGGCCACCTGCCTCATACACAACTCATGTGTGATTTATTTGAACTGAGTACTGTTTACTGAACAGAGTGTCTTGTAAGCTACTTAACACAGCTGTGTGGAGGCACTTGGCAACACAGGTTTATTTAAATCCAGTATTACATTTTTGGGTAATACATGAAAACAGCCTGTACAGTTAATCAGCACTTAGTCAAAGCACGTTAGTGTGGCTTGCCTGAATGTGTTCAGTCAGCTATTTTGAAAGCTACTTAACACAGTTGTATGGGAGTGCTTGATGGACCACTTGTAAGCAAATCCAACATTTTATATATTAGAGTGTAGATCAAAGGAATTAAGCGTCTAATCTCTGTATTACACAGCCGAATCTGATTTGATGGATTTGAAGTTGGGTATACTGAGCTAGCACATGCCTACTTTGCCAACTAGCAAGCTAGCTTTGCTAACCAGGTTTTTCTTAAAGGGTGGGACTTTCTCTCTTAGTGGAGACCACCATAAGCATGTCGAGTTTTCCTGTTCCTGTTAAACCAGTGACGGCCTCCTCTTTATAACATCTCTGCACATGTCCTGCTGCTGGAGAGCCGCTGCTATGCGGACATGATACGGTCATTAGAAAGCATGCTTTAATGGGAAGTATGGTGGGGTAGGGGGGAACTGAAGGTCAGAGGGGCTGCGGTTTACGAACCCTGTGTGCGAAACTCCAATTGAAAGCGCCTGTGTGTGAAATGAACTACAACTTTGAGTCACCACCCGCCTGAATTAGCCTTCGCCAGGCTAGGCGAGAGGCGCCTGAGCGCGAGCCAACCGCAGAGCGCAGAGCCCGAGCGCGCAGCAGCCGGAGCGCGCAGCTCGGACAGCTCAGCAGCCGGAGTGTGCAGCCCGCAGGCCGGAGAGCTCAGCAGCCGGGAAGCCTTTTTAAGGTGGAGCTGGACAATTTGCTGACAATAAAACGTGCTTTTAAACACAACGACACGGCTCCACCTTAAATGGGGCTTTAAGCGTGAAACACTTTTTGCGCACGTGACGGAACGTAGTGTCTGTACTCCGGCGATGCCTCATCCTCGAGGCTCCTTTAAACAAGCCGGGCCACCTTAAAACTCCTCATCTGGAGTCGCATCAAAACAGCTTGTGAGCGAGAGGCGACATGCGTCCGAGAAGGTGACTAGTAAACTTCAGTTTGGTGACGTAACATTAACAGCGACGTTAAAACACTGACGGCGCTCGTTAGTGATGGACTCGGGTGAAACACCGTTACCTGGGAGTGAAAACGGGACCGTGCCAGACGTGCAGGTCAGTTGGAGATCCCCTAAAAGCAGATTCGAGTCGGAGGAAAGAAACAAACGACCCCTAATAAAGTTCCTACCTTGTAGGTTGGCAGCCAAGCAGCTACCTGACACCAAAACGAAAGCCCAGGTGAACTTCAAGAGAGCCATCCCGTCCACAGTCCGAGCGACGCAGCAGTCCGCTGTGAGAGCACACGGCTGTGGAGGCTAATCGGGTCTCGAAAGCCGGCAGATGCGGAAACAGCAACTCCGCCTCCGTCCCGCCTGGCTGGTATGCCCATATTTGGCACACCGGCTCTGAAATGGACTTTCAGAGACTGAGAAATTTTGAAAAGTCCTATGAAGAGTTTGAAGCTTTCGAACAAACCAGCCTGAAGGAATGATCTACTCTCTAAAGATTAAAATAAAACTGACCACCCCCACACAGCGGTGTTAGGTAGCTTGTAAGGTACATGACTTGGCATGTCACACATAACAAATCCACACAAGTCACATTAAAGAGATTTGAGTACAGGCTAATTACCTGTACAGGTTATTTTCATGTATCACCCAAAACGTAAAGGTTGGATTTACCTAAAGATGTCACGTGACTCTATCCAGCTGTGCTAAGGAGCTCCTAAGATGCTCTTTTGAGTAATATGTACACAGGAGCTTTAAATAACTGGACTGATCTAACGTATTCGGTTTCCACTAGTTAAAGGAAAGGTGAAGATGCTGAGTTAGCTCACCTACATTATGTTGATCTACTGTACACGTATACGGTAAATCTACAGTTCACTATAGAGGACTGAAACAACACAACTGACTCAGTTTCACTGACTGATAGACATTAATTAGGTAAAACAGCCTCATTAAAACCAACAGAGCCATTTCATTAGTGGACATATCCCACAAAGCACTGCACAGCTATCAACCAATCACGTTCACTTCTTTTTAACTTTCAGTCCTGTACTTTCTGTTAATGTTTTGTTGTGATTATTATTATTATTATTACTTATTACAACAACAACAACAACAACAACAATAATAATGAAAACAACAATATTATTATTATTCTATAATATTATATTGATGATGATGATGATAATAGAAATACCAACAACAACAACAATAACAATAACAACAATAATAAGCATAATAATAATAATTATATTCAATAATAATAACAATTATAATTATTAATTAGCTTTACTACTACTAATAATAATAATAATAACAAAAATAATGATTAATGTCATTTATTATTATTATTATATAATATTATAATGATGATAATAATAATAATAATCATTTTAATCACAACGATGATAATAATAATAATAATAATAATAATAACAAATCTGTTTAATTGAGCAGTCACGGTACAGTAAACCTTCCGAACCTGAAGGGTGCACAAAGTTTGAAGCTCCATTCATTTTTATTATGTAACTTCATATCACGTTTCCTACCTGCACATAGACTTTGTATAGGAGCCTACTGTTACATCAGATTGGAGGAGAGGGAGAGTTGTCCACCAAGACTTCCCTTTTAGACATCATACTGAAACAACGCACAGACCTGTCCCTGTGGAGTGTGACGTGCTGGATGACCCAAGGAGGGCATCACTTCTTGCGAATGTCTGCAGTCGTGCCTGTTGGGTCCGTTCTCGCATGTTGGGCAATTCACCTCTCTCCCTCTCCATGGTTTGTGTAGGTCTCCCAGATCCTTCAAGTGTGCTATGGTAGTATCCAGATGACCGGCATGGCGCACACTTTCCAGAGTCCTATGATGTGACCCCTGAATCATTGGCACGTCTCACAATGTCAAACCTGCCCACCAAATTTCATTCCTGTCAGTTTAATTCAATTCAACTTTGTCATTATACCAATACAGGGTTGTACAGTATAACACAGTCAGGCTCCTTCTCCAGTGCAGTTACAAGAATTTATGTGTGTCTATATATATATATATATACAGGGGTTGGACAATGAAACTGAAACACCCGTCATTTTAGTGTGGGAGGTCTCATGGCTAAATTGGACCAGCCTGGTGGCCAATCTTCATTAACTGCACATTGCACCAGTAAGAGCAGAGTGTGAAGGTTCAGTTAGCAGGTAAGAGCACAGTTCTGCTCAACATACTGCAATGCACACAGCATTATGGGTGACATACCAGAGTTCAAAAGAGGACACACACTTTGGTGCGTGCACGTCTCTTGCTGGCGCATCTGTGACCAAGGACAGCAAGTCTTTTGTGATGTATCAAGAGCCACGGTATCCAGGGTAATGTCAGCATACCACCACCAAGAAGGACGAACCACATCCAACAGGATGAACTGTGGACGCAAGAGGAAGCTGTCTGAAAGGGATGTTCGGGTGCTAACCCGGGTTGTATCCAAAAAACATAAAATCACGGCTGCCCAACTGATGCTGTATTGGCCGCAAAAGGAGGCCCTACACCATACTAATAAATGATTGTGGTCTAAAACCAGGTGTTTCAGTTTCATTGTCCAACCCCTGTATGTGTATATATATATATAGATAGTGTAGTGCAAAGACAAATAGAGTTAAAGTGTAAGAGCAGTATCAGTAGGATGTGGTTGTAAACAGTATGGACATATAAAGTGTACAGTGCAGGTGGGAGAAGCAGCTTAATGTTCAGGTAACAGCTAAATGGCTTAGTACAGATGTTCAGTATAGATAAATAAAAACACAGCTGGATGTTCAGGTATACAGGTTAAAGTTAAAGTGCGGTGCAGACAGTCCTGTGAGGTAGCGGAGCCCAGGGTGCTGGGGGATCCTGGCTAGAGATCAGTGGCAGTCTGTAGTGGTGTAGTCATGTTCTGAGTTTGACAGCTCTAGGGTAAAAGGCTGTTCCTGAACCTGGTGGTTCTGGTTCGGATGTTCTGGCTGGGGTGGGTGGGGTCTGAGGATATGTTGACCGCTATCCTCAGACATCTCTTGTGGCAGATGTCCTGTATAGGTGGGAGGGTAGTTGCGGTGATGTGCTGTGCCGTCTTCAGTGTATCCATTCTTGATACGACTATTCTTTAGATGATGTCAGAGAAAAACATTCCTCAGACTTCCTGCCTCTATTTATGTTGATTTGTATTCATTTCAGGATTTTTACAGGTATATTGTTTTCCTGACTCCCTGAGCTGATAGATTAACAGAGAGCTGAAAATTCACGGCTGTGGGTAAGCATGCCAGCTGATAGCTTCCTCTGTGGCTCTTTTGGCTCCACATCTGCTCTACATCTGCTCTACAGCTTCCTTCTGTGGTCAAGGCTATGGATGTCTGTAGAGTTGGCAGTAGAGAAGCAGTTTTCTGCTCTCACAGTACACGTTCATTAAGCCAGGCCTAAAGTCAAAGATGTGATTTATCCTGATTTTCTTTGGTGTAAGTGTCTCCATATGGCCAGCAGCACCCCTGCCTTTGCTCTGACTGTGGAGGCTGGGAGAAAGGTTGAGGCTCTGTTATTGTGATTGTTATCGGGTTGTGGGAAATTATTTTCTGAAGGTTATTTTCATCGGTTGGGAGTTTAAACAGCGGCTCCTGTGGTTCTCCGCAGCTGCAGGATGAAGGTAAGTGAGGTCTTTGGTATTGGCTGGATTTCTGGCCTGGCTGCTAATGAAATGACTGACATGCTTTACTTACAGTTACAGACTCACGTTTCTAGGCTGCACTGTGGATGTTACTCAGCACGCATACTAAAAGACATAAACTGTTTGTGTGGTATTAGTCAGGTGGATGGTGTTTGTCTATACCTGTGACTTAGTGGCACTGTAGTCACTCGCTATTCAACAACAAAGACCTGTGTAATGAATCTAAAGCACCTTTGACCTTTGATCCTCACCTTCCTTATACACAGTGGTGGATGGAGTACACAAACCATGTAGGGCATCCCCTGTACTGACCGTCTCAGACTGGTGCCCCATTCTCTCTACTGACCGTCTCAGACTGGTGCTCCATCCTCTGTACTGACTGTCTCAGACTGGTGCTCCATCTTCTGTACTGACTATCTCAGACTGGTGCTCCATCCTCTGTACTGACCGCCTCAGACTGGTGCTCCATCCTCTGTACTGACCGCCTCAGACTGGTGCTCCATCCTCTGTACTGACTGTCTCAGACTGGTGCTCCATCCTCTGTACTGACCGCCTCAGACTGGTGCTCCATCTTCTGTACTGACTGTCTCAGACTGGTGCTCCATCCTCCGTACTGGCCATCTCAGACTGGTGCTCCATCCTCCGTACTGGCCGTCTCAGACTGGTGCCCAGTCCCCTGTACTGACTGTCTCAGACTGGTGATCCATCCTCCGTACTGGCCGTCTCAGACTGGTGCCCAGTCCCCTGTATTGACTGTCTCAGACTGGTGATCCATCCTCTGTACCGACTGTCTCAGACTGGTGCTACATCCTCTGTACTGACTGTCTCAGTCTGGTGCTCCCTCCTCTGTACTGACTCTCTTAGACTGGAGCTCCATCCTCTGTACTGACTGTCTCAGTCTGGTGCTCCCTCCTCTGTACTGACTCTCTTAGACTGGAGCTCCCTCCTCTGTACTGACTGTCTCAGACGGGTGCTCCTTCTTCTGTACTGATCATCTCAGACTGGTGCTCCATCCTCTGTACTGACTGTCTCAGTCTGCTGCTCCATCCTCTGTACTGACTGTCTCAGACTGGTGCTCCCTCCTCTGTACAGACTGTCTCAGACTGGTGCTCCATCCTCTGTACTGACTGTCTCAGTCTGGTGCTCCATCCTCTGTACTGACTGTCGCAGTCTGGTGCTCCATCCTCTGTACAGACTGTCTCAGACTGGTGCTCCATCCTCTGTACTGACTGTCTCAGACTGGTGCTCCATCCGCTGTACTGACTGTCTCAGACTGGTGCTCCGTCTGATTCTGATTCTGAGTAAACAGGCAGATATGAGACTCTGAAATGTGGTGGAGTTAAAATACAAAGTTGTCCAAAATGGAAATCTGAAAAACCGTCCAGCACTGCTAATATGAAAATGGGAATAAAGGAAAGGTGGTACGTGACCTGTGCACACAGCTTCACATTTACACCAATAGTGTTACTTGCTTTAACCATGTGACACAGTGGATGGTGCTTTTGCCTCACAGCCAGAAGGTCGAGGGTTTAATTCACTGAGTCATTTGTGGTTTAGTGGCAACTTTCCTTCCCAGGCAGCTGCCAAGGCACCAGGCCCAGGGCCTGTTATACAGATGTGTGATGAATCAGAGGCAAAGGATACTGAACTGCGGTCATGGCAGATTTTATTATGGCAATGATCCCAGATTATGAAAGTCAACCAATCCGTCACATATCGGTCCAAATTACAAACTTCCACACCAGAGTCATTACTCACTTCATTCACAGAATCACTCTGAGCAGCAGGTAAAGATTACACAGCTCGGATAAGGGAGATTACACACACTGCTGCACATAACTCAGGTTCACTCTTCTCACACCCAGTTAATGCCCACATCTCTTACCCACATTCCACTGACCCCTGGCTGCATCCGTGTGTCTCCCTTATTTAGCTTTGTCTCTCTGTCTCTATCACTCTCAAGCTCTCTCTCTCCGTCTCTCTCTTACTTTGTGTCTTTCACTCTTCTCTCTCACTCTCTCCTCTCTCTCTCTCTCTTCTCTCGCTCTCACTCTCTCTCTCTCTCTCACGCTCTCTCTCTCTCTCACTTCTCTCTCTCTCTCTCTTCTCTCTCATGCTCTCACTCTCTTCTCTCTCTCGCTCTCTTTTCTCTCACCTTCTCACTCTCTTCTCTCTCTCTTTCTCTGTGTCGCTCTCTGTCTCTCTCACTCTTTGTCTCGCCCTCTCTCTGTGTCCCTGTCTCTCTCTCATGCTCTGTCTGTCTCTCTCTCCCTGTCTCTCTTACGCTTTTTCTGTCTCACTCTCTGTCTGTCTCTTTCTCTCTCTCTCTCTCTCTGTCTCACTCTCTCTTCTCTCTGTCTCTCATGCTCTCACTCCGTCTCTTACTCTCTCTTCTCTCTCTCGCTCTCTTTCTCTCTGTGTCGCTCTCTCTGTCTGTCTCACTCTCTCTCTCATGCTCTGTCTGTCTCTCTCTCCCTGTCTCTCTTACCCTCTTTTTCTCTCTCACTCTGTCTCTCTCTCTCTCTCTTCTCTCTGTCTCTCACTCTCTCTTCTCTCTCTCACTCTGTCTCTCTCACTCTCTTTCTCTCTGTCTCTCATGCTCTCACTCCGTCTCTTACTCTCTCTCGCTCTCTTTCTCTCTGTGTCGCTCTCTATGTCTCTCTCATGCTCTCTGTCTGTCTCACTCTCTCTCCCTGTCTCTCTTACCCTCTTTTTCTCTCTCACTCTGTCTCTCTCTCTCTCTCTTCTCTCTCTCACTCTCTTTCTCTCTGTCTCTCTCATGCTCTCTCTCTGTCTGTCTCTCCCACAAGGCTGCAAACTATGCATTATGTTTTCCCATCAGCCTGAGACACATGAAGCAGCCCTACTGTAAACCAGCTTATGCAGTGACTAAACCACCATTCGCTCAAATCTCTCAAACCAAAAACCCACCCACCCACAATGTGCGCTGAGAGTGCCATGTGACCCGTAACTCTCATTTCCCCCCCACAGTGCAAAGGCATACACGACCCACCCTACAATCACACGGATGATAATTCCACATAATTCATTCCCATCTGGATCCAGTATGGCTCAGGTTCTGGTACCAGCGTTTAAAGGTATTGCGGATTGTAGATCAGCTCGTTGTGTTTTATCTACTTCAGGTACAGTCTTTAAAGGAGCAGTTTGTAAAATGATGCAGATGTGACACCTGAAAATTCACAGCCATCTTCAGCCAATGTCAACTCACAAAGGTTAGAATACGCCCTCGGGGCAGCAGCACTACTTCCTCATCCTCTCATGTTGGGCTGATTTAACTCCTAGAGCGCTACAGTGACCCACTATCACACTCAGGTACAATGTGGTATTACTAGAGAGGAGAGGCTGGGGCTAGTCACTAGTTAGCATGCTAACATTAGTTGATGTCTGTGGAACATGACACAAAGACATCTTAGACATACCGTCAAAACTCAGTTCTTCATGTAACATGAACATGTAAGTTCATTTAGGAGCTAAAAATTTTACATATGGCTCCTTTAAAGATGCTACCACAAAGAAATAAAACCAGTTCTGACATTTTTAAACATCATCTCCACAACAATATCTCCTTAAACATCATCTTTGTGCATATCGAGCTTACTTAATTACATTCTTGATTTATTTTCAATACATACATTTATACACATATATATATACATATATTTATGAATTATTATATTATATTCATGCCTTACTCTACTATACATCTCACTTTTACAAACTCCAAGCTTTCTGGTCCCTCATCTCCTCCATCTGAGCTGTGTTCTGGGCAGATAGCAAGTGTGCAGGCGGATGAAAGTTTGAATTTTTACATGTGTAAGGGTGAAAAGGTGCGGTGCAGGAGCCACAAATGGAAAAAGGCACTGGTCCCGGGACTCTCTGAAGACACACCCCCAGGACACACTCCATAATGCGGTGTAGTGGTTGGTGTAGCTCAGCGGATAAGACCAGAGCCAACACCACATGTGGGAGACTGGGGTTCGAATCCCAGTCTAGGTGACCATGCTGTGCTACACCAATAAGAGTCCTTGGGCAAGACTCCTAACACTACATTGGCCCACCTGTAATATGATTGACCTTGTAAGTCGCTCTGGATAAGAGCGTCAGCTAAATGCTGTAAATGTAATAATGCGCGGTAGAAGTGGCGGTTATTGGCCCAAGTAACCACACATCTCGCCATTACTGTCCAGAGTAACTTAGAAGCAGCTGCATCAGACGGGAGGCTAGGCTACAACCAGCTCTTTTGTCCCACGCGGAGAGCTACAGCGCACATGTGCAATAGTCAAGTGCATGTAATCAACCGTTACCCATGATAGACAAGAAAGTGTCACAGGGGTGTGTCTGAAACAGTGAGAGTTTTCCACACTCGTAGCCAAGCGGGATTGTGAAGGAAATATATAGGAAGCATAATAAAAGGATTTTGGCTTATAATAATAATGCTTATTCTCTTTGGTCCTACATAGGGTTTCTTAAAATAACCCTACACACCAGGCGTAGGCACTACTGGCGGCAGGAAGGTGTCATTTCTTGATGAGTTCACCTCATTGATGCTTTGAAGTGCAATGCGTCTTTGATCTCAGGCTTTGAAGTGCAATGACAATCAACTGTCTTCTGTTTCAGACATAACTCCCAAAGATGGAAATGGAGCCCTCCCTCATGCATTCGCCCTAATAAAGACCAAAGACTGCAAAGCGTTAAAAGGGCTTGCGAGAGAGTGTCTAATGAACGGGGGTGAATGGAGCTAAATGGCGAACAATTTTTTAATAGTTATTAAAAATCCAATAATTTAAATCCCTGATCATAGGAAGCACAGTTTATTATATAAAAGACAAAATCCATGTTTCCTTCCCCTGAGATGTAATGATTTCTTCTGAGGTTTGACCTCCATGAACCAGCAGGCGGGAAAAACAATGACCAATAATATCGTCCCTCTCCTGCTACCATCAAACAACACTCAGCAAGACCCTCTCCGATACCCTGTCCCTCTCAAACATGTCATCCCGTTCCCTTACACTGTATACGTTATCTCTGTTTTACCTGTTAGGTTTTGAATGTGTTTCTGGTAGAGATGCACCAAAATGTCAGCTGCCAAAACTCTTTGGCTGGTCAGCGGAGTCTAGTTCAAACAGTTTGAGCAGTAGTAGATCAACAGTGAAAATGGTGGATGTGTTGAACTACTTGAAGGGACATTTCTACCATAGAAAACATCCCACTCAACAACAACAACAACAAAGACACTGGAGCAAAACAAGAAAGTCTCTATACGAGGGGCCACTCTGTGTGATACATCAATTCTCATTTTAGAACGTCCAGCATTGTAACTGATGATAGGCTACTGCTGTTCCTCTGGCTTCTGGTTTCAGCCACGAATTTTAAATGGTGCATCACTATTTTATTTGTTTAAAAAAAAATGTCTTTACATGAATTACATTAAAATACTCTATTACAATATCTATGAGAATGACACGTAAAATAGGTTTGACCAAATATGACTGCGGAGAGGTATTTCTTGCTGTGCTGAGAAGAGGAGCACCTCTGTCTGTCTCTGACTCTCTTCATTCTCTCTTAGAAAAAAAAGGAAGACAGTGGAATTTCTTTTTGCATGTCGTAAAGAACGTAGAGCACCTCAACATAGCATTGCAGGTAGACTACCCAGAGCATAAGCTAGCATTAGCCCTCGTTTACGGTCCATCATCATCTGTCTGGTGTGGTGGAATGCGTCTCGTTCCTCTTCTACTCCAGCTGCAAACACAAAGCGGGAAGATTTGACTGAGCTAAGAATCTTCTAATGGACCGACTTCTGAGCCAGCATAGATTTGTGTTACAACACATGATCATATTCAGAAATTATGGAAAAATAATTAAAAATTAATAAAAAATAATCATCATTATTATTCAGACATTCCGTATAGGCGTGCTGGACATGATGTTGAGAGTATGTGACATACATGACCAATCAAATGTTTAGACACGGCTGCTCATAAAAGGTTCTCCTTGTGTTTATCTTAATAAGCTTTACTGTAGAATAAAAGTGAAGACACCAAACTATAAACTCATGGAATTATACAGTCCACCTTAAACACCTCCAGAATGGGGCTTTACAGGAGGATGAACCAGCTTTCTTAACCTGCAGTGGAGGCTGATAAGACCAGGTTTATCTTTAACCAGGTGTAACCCTGCTAAATAATTAGCAAAAGTAATAATAATAAATTCCAGAATAATAATTAGTTCTTTAAATAGTTCATCTAATTGTTCTTAAATAAGCTCTGTTCAGTCTCTGTATATTTTTCTGGCTTTTATTTTATTTTGTCCCATAGCTCTCTGTGCTGGGGGCTGCTGGGAAAAAGGGGGCGGGTCAGAGAGTTAGGAGCCGGGAAAGAGGGAGTCTGAGAAGAAAGTTCTAGAGAGTGGTCTCGGTGGCGAACGGAAAAATATACAGTCCTGCAGTTGCGTTATTAGCTCAATATCACGATAAACTGTAAAGTCGAGGCTGTAAGATAAGTGGAATGACGGTAATGTTCTGTTATCGCTTGTGTTTACTCCGTACAGAGATACGTTCAAGCCTCATTGAGGTGCACGTTAACCTAGCCAGGGATAGCACTGAGCCTCGGGGGGGATAGCTAGCCCCGGACAAGTTTGGTTAGCAAAGCCAAGCTGTATCGTGTCCGACCCGAGCTCAAGACCTCGCCTGTTCACCAGACACTCAGAATAACCGGTACGCTAGCGGTTAGCCAGTCCGGCTAGCCGAACTTCCACCAGCACCGTGGGAGACTGGACTATTAGCCTAGCCACCCCAAGCTAACCCCCGTCGAACGAGCAGCCCCGCCCGCGCTGCCTCTGCAGAGAGAGAGAGCTTTCAGCCCAGTGAAGTTCAGTCACAAACTGAGGTGGGGTTTTATTTTAAAAACATTTTGTTTTGCTCAAAAGAGTGAAGAGTCCAGTACGTTTTATTTTCTGGGCCACAACGCACGCCAGCAACGAGTCCAGGCCTGCAACGAGTACTTTAACTAGTTAATTGCCGGCTTAGGAGTGTGTGTGTTTGGGCCCACTACACAGGTTTAAGACTGTTTTGCATTCCCAACCATTTAAGTAAATTGTATCGAAAAGTTTAGATTTTCATGGTATATACGTTGAAAAGTTTAGTTTAATATAATTATTATATAAAAGGTTATTTTCATCTGGAGCTAAAAGTGTTTATTTTTGTGTTTCATTCAGGGAAAGAGGTCTAGTGTAAATACAGCCCTTGCAGATATTTGAGGCACAGCCATTGTAATTTTAAAATTTATATTATTGGTAAAATTATAATTTTCTCTTTATCATAAACCAAGTGAACCCAGGGCGCTCTTATTGGTTATATCAGTCACGTGAGTAAAGTCACTAATACCTTGTTTAGGAGCGCTACACAGGTTTGGAGCGATTCTATTGGTCGGTCTGTAACGGTCACTTTAAGTGCCGGCATTGAGCGCATGCGCGCTGTATGTCGTGAGCGAGAGAGGGAGTACAAAGCTAACGGTTATATAAGTACGGCACGCGGAGTGGTTACGGGGGCTTTTGTAACCTGTATGTTCTGCTGCAGTGTTGTCTGGGATTGTAACCACGAGGTGTGGGTGCTCCCCTGCCCAATAAATGGTCCAGTACTCCTAACGGCTGTCTCTCGCCTGGATTTCTTTATGGAGGTCAGGGGAAGCAGCTAACCCCCTTTTGCATCTCCCTGCCTGGGAGCCTTCACCCAACTACTGAGTGCATTACAGGTCCCTCATGAATATTCACTAAACTGAAAGCAGAAAACGAGGTGGTGTCATGGCAACACTCTAATATCGTGGTACACTGAGAGTACATGTGGCAAATCAGGAAATGGACTGTTCCAGACTCATCAGTCTGGAGATCACCAACCACACACACTGTAGTTGGGTGTCTCTAAGCGTTTGACTGGTAGACACATCTAAATGGAAACCTAGAGAGCGCAGACTTACCCTTTAACCTTCCTTCACTGGGTGATGAACATCAACAACAGAAGAGCACCAGCAACAGGAACAACAACAGAGACTGCCCTGGAACTACTGTTGTCTAAGAGACCAGACACACGTGTACCATTTCAATTCAATAAAATAAAGACATGTTAATCAGAACATCATGAAAACAACTGGTGTAGAAAGACATTCCAGGCTCACTTCAGCCTCTTGAGTGGCCGGCTAAATTCAGATTTGCATCTTTGTGTTGTTACACGTGTCTTTTTAAAAATATATGTTCTGGGTTATTCTAAAAGTGCACCGTGTATGTCGAGATGTAGAGGATGTGTAACTACAGCCTAACCAGCCAACAAGACTAACAACTCCAAACGTGAGCTCCTTGGATGCGTCAGGCTCGGTAGCCTCAGATGTTACTCCTGCTGTCACTGTGCTACAGAGACTGCTGATAAGACAGATGAGATTTGGAACAGACCGTATAGAACCTACAGTGAGACATTAAAAACACAGTAATAATAATAAACCTACAAGTACAGTTCTATTCTTTACAGACGTGATGATGAGGTCAGTAGTATTCCCTATTGCCATTTATGTTTGTGTATAATTACACTTACCTGTTACACTTACCTGTTGTGGCTGGTTCAGCATAATCTATAAAAAGTAGGCAAAGCAGGCTGCCCTCTCTCTTCAGCTCCGGGGAGAGGTGAGGTCAGTAATAAGTTCTGGCTGATGAGACGGACGAGGATCAACACTACACTCACACGCA
Source organism: Prochilodus magdalenae (assembly GCA_024036415.1). Taxonomy (NCBI): domain Eukaryota; kingdom Metazoa; phylum Chordata; class Actinopteri; order Characiformes; family Prochilodontidae; genus Prochilodus; species Prochilodus magdalenae. The sequence goes on along the minus strand of JAMWET010005808.1, from coordinate 26,983 downwards.
CTTCCAGCTTTACCGTATGCTCCACTGCAGCACTACTCCATCCATGCTGACCACTGCATAGATTTAAATGTGTGTGTGTAATCATAAGTATACTTCACTACTTCTACCGCACCGTTACACAACCGTACCGCTCTGGACTACTGTTTACATATCCTGCACTGCTTTTTTGCATACTTGCACTGTCTGCATGGCTGACACCAGTCATCTTTTCAATCTTCACAGCAAATGGTATACCACTACCTCCATTACACAGACAGTAAAGGATTTTGGACTTTACACAGACACTAAGGACTCTATATTTATATTGTATCTTGTGCTTCTCTGTTACTTCTGTGTACTTTGTATATCTGCTACTGGAACCCTTGACTGGGATCAATAAAGTATCTATCTATCTATCCATCCATCCATTCTATCTATCCATCTATCCATCCATCTAATCTATCCATCTATTCATCCATTCTATCTATCCATCCATCTATCCTATCCGTCCATCCATTCATCCATCCATCCATCCATCCTATCCGCCCATCCATCTACTTTAATCTGAGTTATGGTATCAAATTCTGTGCCAACGAGTTCTAAAACAAGTTGTGTTGATGCAGGTTGACGTTAAATGGTTCTCATGTATTTTAGTGCGAGATGGAGCTAACCGACGAACAAGACAGTGACCTTTATACAGGTTGCTGACCTGACTGTGCATTAGGCAGGAAAGAGCAGCTACACCACTGTCCTTACAGATGATTTACAAAAATCAGTTTATTAACACTTTATTAAAAAGCACCAATAAATAAATGAACTGGCTGGCGAGCGAGAGAAAAAAAGCTACATAAAACCTCACTTATTAAACTCTACTCCCCTTCCCAGTGCTCCCTCAGCTTATGGGGTCTTTTATCAGAGCTAAAAGATCCCATACTAACCTCACCCATCCTTCTTATCAGTCAGGCCCAGCCCCTTTCACACCTGAGACAAATCACCATGGTTCTATCATCGCAAGGTCACAGAACTCTCACTTGCTAGCTCTACTTCCCTTCCCGGTGCTCCTTCAGCATAAGGGGCCTGTTATCAGAGCTAGAAGACCTCATACTAACCCCCTCCCTCCCTCTTATACGTCAAGCTCTGCCCCTTCCACACCTGAGACAAATCATTCATTGTGTACAGAGTTAAACGAATAGGTAAAAAGGACCAACGTGCCACATAATCCTACCGGTAAATACGTTACAGTGCGGACATTGGTTCTCTATCGAGGGTTACAGGTTTGACCTCACCTCTCCCCGGAGCTGAAGAGAGAGGGCAGCCTGCTTTGCCTGCTTTTTATAGATTATGCTGGACCAGCCACAACAGGTAAGTATAACAGGTAAACATAATTTTACACAAACATAAATGGCAATAGGCAATACTACTGACCTCATCATCACGTCTGTAAAGAATAGAACTGTACTTGTAGGTTTATTATTATTATTATTATTATTATTATTATTAATAGTATTCTTAATGTCTCGCTGTATGTTGTATTTGGTCTGTTCCAAATCTCAGAAAAGCCTCACAAGGAAGTGTTTTCAAATAAGTCAAACAAATGTATAGCACCAGTATCTCAAATTTCATGAAGCACGATGATGCTTACTCCTTAAGAACGAATCCTCGGGGCAGTCGTCTGTAAGGCAGGAAACATTCATTAGTCTCTGGACTTTCAGAACGAAAAACATATTACAACATTAACTTCAATATTAGTTATACACCTACTGGTCAGTTAATTTGGTGCACCAGTATCTCTACTGACCATATAGGAGCACTCTGTAGTCCATCTGTTTCTCTGTATACTGTATTACCCTGTTCTTCAATGGTCAAGACCCCCACAGGACCACCACAGAGCAGGTATTATGTGGGTGGTGGATCAGACACAGCAGTGCTGCTGGACACCTCAGTGTCACAGCTGGACGGAGAATCATCCTTCTACCAAAACTATCCCGCCAACAGTGTCCTGTGGGCAGCGTCCTGTGACCACTGATGAGTGGTGTAGCTCAGGATAACACCACTACCCGCCAGGGAGCCACCACAACACGTGGGAGACTGGGGTTTGAATCACGGTATGGGTGACTGTGCTGTGCTACACCAATAAGAGTCCTTGGGCAAGACTCCTAACACTACACTGACCTACCTGTAATATGAGTTACCTTACAGTCACTCTGGATGAGAGAGTGAGCTAAATGCCATAAATGGAAATGGACTAGATGATGACCAGCACTGTGCAGCAGCAGATGAGCTATCGTCTCTGACTGGACATCTACAAGGCGGACCAGCAAGGTAGGAGTGTCTAATAGAGTGGACCAGCTCGAGTGTTAGGAGCTCTGGGTTTAGTGTTTATTAGGATCCGAGCAGCTGCGTTCTGCACCGGTTGTAGGCGATGGACTGTGATCAATTCTGATTTAACAAACACATGAATACATTTCTCTGCGTCACTCTGAGACAGGAAGACTGAACTTTATTATTCCTATTATTTCTTCTATTATTTCTTAAATAAGAAGCTACTTTAGTCACTGCATTGACATAACATGACCATAACAATTCTTTAATAGTTAATGATGCAGATAAAAAAAAATGTGTAAAGGAATTGTACTCACAGGAGCAGTTTGTCTTGATCTGTGGGGGGAGGAAAAAAAAAAAATTACAGATTGACAGATTCAAAACACGAAATAATTTATATCAGTGTTTCTCAATCCAATCAGGTTATAAAAAATTAGACATCATCAGACCACTGAGCTCCGGAGTCCAACAGAGCCCAAAAAAAATCAAATAAATAAATAGAAATAAAAATATTTAAAGCCTAAAAGAACAACAACAACAACAACACTGGCCTCTACATAGCAATAGCATATAAAGTAGCTGACTGCATGTCAGTCATGTGTGCTATAGTTTTGACCAGCTGTTTTACTGGTACATTCTGTCTGTTCCAAATTACTCACCGGACAAAAACGCAAACTATCATGACAGATATAATAATAATGCAGGGTGATGCTTTTTTGTGACTGACATACACCATTTCAGCACTACCAGTTATAAATAATGCAAATCTATAAGTTTAATACACTAAAGCTTTATTACTTACCCCAGTACAACTGTTCCTATATGCGACATCTCTCTGGCAGGTAATCATGGTAATGCGACCTGGTTCAACTCTGTACACCACGGTATCATTAATTCTCTTTTCATTGGCCACCACAAAACCCTAAGGACAAGGGGGTAAGGAAGGGGGGGAGGGGGGGTAAAACACAAATAAACTTTTTTCTTTTTTTGACAAATATTTTTATTGCACATTGTAGCCATTGCAAACATATACTCATCATTAATAACAGAACCAAACCTTTTAAAATAAATACAAGGAGAACAAACATATGTGGGTCAGTGGATAACGCCAGGGAGTCACCACCACATGTGGGAGACTGGGGTTCGAATCCTGGTCTGGGTGACTGTGCTGTGCTACAGCAATAAGAGTCCTTGGGCAAGACTCTCAACGCTACATGGGCTAACTGTAATATGATTACTCTGGACAAGAGTGTCAGCTAAATGCTGTAAATGTAAATATATCAATAATAATACTAACTAATAATAATAAAAATATAAAATAATAAAAGTAAATAAAGGAAAGAAGGTTGGGAGGTTTTTGGTCCCCAAGGATTCAGTTAAACATCCAAACCAAGATCTTAAATTAAAGATGGCACTCAAGCCACTTCATCCATCTCCCATGCCAGTTCCTTATATCCAGAGATCAGTTTACAGGCTTTCTCACAACCTAAGTATGAGGCCCATGTTTTGAAAAATTAATAACGTTATGTAAATAATTAATAGAGCAGAAGAGAATGCCTCTAAAGGGATAATACTTGTTATCGACTGCAGCCACTGATTTACTGATGGAGCTTTGTCTGTTATCCAAAGACTCAAATTTACACTTTTAGCACAGGACAGAGGAATATACAGTGTGTGCATGGGAAGCCTAACAAGCCGATCTTGGCATCTAGGTTAGGAGAACAAATACAGATTTTCTCAATCTCTCCGATGACTCTGTACCAGGAATCCTGTATATGCTGACAGTCCCACAAGCAGTGATGAAAAGATCCAACTGCTATACGACATTGATTACAGTATTTAGACAGTTTTGGGTTCATCTTATTCCTAGACTCTGGTGTGACAAAGAGCCGATTTAGTTTTTTGAACTGCCTTGCCCAGTCTGTGTTACCAGCTATTGCATGCGCGCGACGTCCGCATTTAGTTCTCCAGTTTTCCATAACTGTGGAACCAAAATCTTCTTTTCCTATAACCTTTTAACCATAACTGAATTGTCCACATTGGAATTGCATAACATGTTATAGAATGTTTTACAAACAAACCTTTAGTATATAGCTCAAAACTGCAACTGGAGATTGATCTTTTGAAATGACAGATTAATGACTGTCACTTGGTTACTAAATGAAAGTGTAGCTACAGTCTAGACCTGAGCGATTAGATATAAACATCCGTTTATAAGAGTTCAATACTCAAATCTCAGAAGCTACAGTTTTAATTATAGCATACTCTATCAAATCCATAGGGAACATAAACGTACTATCAGAGCTTGTAAACGGTCTGTAGATGAGTTAGGCCAATCAGAGGCAATACATATATTTGTGTACACACACACACACATATATATATATATACACACACACACACACACACACACACACACACATACATACACATATATACACATACACACACACACACACATATACATACACACACACACACACACACACACACACACATACATACATATATATACACACACACACACACACACACACACATATATACACACACACACACACATACACAAACACACATATACATATATACACATACATACATACACACACACACACACACACACACACACACACACACATATACATACATATATACACATACATACACATATATATACACACACATATATATATACATACATACATATATACATACACACATACATACATACATACATACATATACACACACACATATATACACACACACATATACTTACATATATACATACACATACATACACATACATACATGGCACACCGCACTGGCTTCACACACACACACACATATATACAACAGGGCATGCCACATATATATGCAAAACACAGATATACATACAGATATAATACATACACATACACTATACAGGGCACAACAACACATATATCACACACATATACACACACTATATGATACTCCGATACACACATACACACACACACACACACATATATATATATATATATACATACATACACACATACACAAACACACATATATACACACACACATATACTTACATATATACATACACATATATACACACATACACACACACACACACACACACATACATACATACATCCATACATTTAACAGACATACACAAATTTACACAAATATTTAACACTTATGTGTCACATACATACACACACACACACATATATACAATACACACACAATATATACATACTTACATACATACATACCTGATACCCCTACATATACACACAGGCACCACACACACACACACACCACACATACACATACACATATATATATATATATATATATATATATACATACATACACACACACACACACACATATACATACACATATACATATATATATATACACACACACACACACACATACATACACACATACATATATATACACACACATGCATACATATACTCACAAGTATATATAAGCAGGTTTCTGCCTCAGTGGAGTTATTGGCTCTCAGACTGAGGGGCAGTAACACAATAATATAAAACACTATTATTAATGTTTACAAACAAAACAAATACTCACACCGACAAGCCAGTTATATTCCTTACACGACACAAGACTCTCATCCAGGATGTAAGAGGTAGTCCCACCAGGATGCTGCTCTGCATGGCAAAGCGCACTGGCTTCGACCCCACATGATCCCAGCAGGGCGATGCAAATACCTATGCAAAACAGAGAACGGATGGAGATATAAATGTGTCACTCAGGGCACAATAAAAACATCCCCATCAATTATGAGGACTCCGATCCCAAAAAGAATCAGAACAAGCTCAACCATGCTCACTGAAGAAGATCTCAACACTGGTTAAAGTAAGCAAGTCTCAGTCCTAGCCGCGAGGAGCTGCAGGTCTGACAGATGAATCAACATCTCCATTTTTAAAGATACAAAATTTAACACTGTGTCACCATGCATCCTCACTAACGGTCAAACAAGAAGGTCTGGGGCTTTATAGCCTGATCCCCTCACACCAGCACAACACACACTAACACACCACCACCACATCAGTGTCACTGCAGTGCTGAGAATGACCCACCATCCACATAATACCTGCTCTGAGGTGGTCCTGCCAATTGTGGAACAGGGTAACACAGTATACAGAGAAACAGATGGACCACAGTCTGGACCTGTAGAGCTACAGTGTCCTATAGGGTCAGTGGAGCTGAGAATGGACATTGAGTGTAGATGTAAGGAGCTGTGTAGGAAGTGTCGGGTCACTGTATATTAGGCTGTAGCTACACTGTCGTTACAGACCATCAGTCCTTCAGCTCCATTAGCAGTTTAGGAAGACTCTGTGCTATACCACAGACCAGAAATGTTAACGGTACATGATAACCACAGTCTTGCTGCAGTCTGAAACGCTCAAGCGGTAGTCTGGCAAACATTGGAGCAAGGCACCACTCTGATAAAGCATCAAGAGTTCTAACAGCACCATCATCATTCTGTTAAATGAGTTACAACCAAGCTCCTTCATGTGCTTTGCATCTAAACACTTCGCCAGAGCACTAGACAGCTGTTAAGACGCGGTACCCACTAAAATAAATATTTACACACTGGCACTTCCAGAAAGCGTGAAGAGGTGGAACCCAATCCCCGAGAGCCAGGGTTCAGCGCAGCTCGCTGACCTTCTTGCTCTAAATCAGGCAAGCAGCTGCGGAATGGAAATGACTGTGTTTCAGGAGGAAGAGGTTTTTTTTTTTGGCTCTCCAGTACTGGAATTCCCAGTGGTAGCTGTGTAAGCACACTGAGGTGCATGCAGAGCTGCTCTGGGACATCTGCCAGCTTACCCAATTTGCAGGAAGCAAGTTTAGGATTTTTAGCCAAACCCTCTGCTAACAGGTCTGTGTAATCACACATAGACATGTAGTCTGTATAGACGGTACAAAGGGTCAGATTGAAACACCAGTGATTTCAAACATGGCACTGTCAAGCTGTTGAAGTGTGCCTCCTTTGCCGGTCTGTCCCCACTTAACTGGGGCTTTGGCCCCAACTGAGAGAGACTGTTGGTGGTCATGTGATATACAATGAAGTGAACGGCGGGCAAAAGTTTGTGCACCCAACTTTATAAAACTACACCTGGCACATCAGCCGCCACCCGTCCACACACCAGGCGCGCCGCTCCATCATTCAGTAGTACCCGTATAAAACTACACCTGGCACATCAGCCGCCACCCGTCCACACACCAGGCGCTCCGCTCCATCATTCAGTAGTACCCGTATAAAACTACACCTGGCACATCAACCGCCACCCGTCCACACACCAGGCGCGCCCCTCCGTCGTTCAGTAGTACCCGTATAAAACTACACCTGGCACATGAGCCGCCACCCGTCCACACACCAGGCGCGCCCCTCCGTCGTTCAGTAGTACCCGTATAAAACTACACCTGGCACATCAGCCGCCACCCGTCCACACACCACCTGCGCCGTTCTGCCACCCCTCCACACACCAGGTGCGCCCCTCCGTCGTTCAGTGGTACCCGTATGAAACTACACCTGGCACATGAGCCGCCACCCGTCCACACACCAGGCGCGCCCCTCCATCATTCAGTGGTACCCGTATAAAACTACACCTGGCACATCAGCCGCCACCCGTCCACACACCACCTGCGCCGTTCTGCCACCCGTCCACACACCAGGCGCGCCGCTCTGTCATTCATTAGTACCCGTATAAAACTACACCTGGCACATCAGCCGCCCCTCTTCAACACACCACCTGCGCCGTTCTGCCACCCGTCCACACACCGGGTGCGCCACTCTGTCGTTCAGTAGTACCCGTATAGAACACCCTGCCGTGTTCAGGGAACCTGTCTCCAGTCACTAGTACAGGTGTACCGAGTGGTTAGGAAGAGCCTTACGTACGGCTTTACTTACAGAGCCCTGCTAGGAGGAGACGAGCAGCTCCACCCGTCAAGTTCATACCGAGGCAGCGCCACCGGAGCCCGGCCATGCCGTGTGAACGGGTAGCTGTCTCGCTCGGTCGTAATAAAACAACACGGAGAAGTAATAAATTACGCGTGAAAACTAAATAACAAAAAGAATAAGTCCAGTTCCAGCTCATAAACTCATTGCGCAGTGACGAACAAGCGAACACGCCGGCACGAGCGGGACAGCAGCCAACCAACACAGATCCGTCCGCGCGCACGTTGTGAACAGAACGACACTGCCTGCGCTTAATATACTGGAATACACGCGGATTGATACGTTCATAAATGAAAAGAAATAGGTATTTTTTTATGAAAAGCTCGTCGCTTTCATACGCTAAGGCATCACCTATATATTTATCAATAAAAGCACATGTGTTTAATTCCTTGAAAATGTCGTATCACGCCAACACGTACAGGGTCTATATCTATGTGGAGGAATCTCTATATACTCTGGGTCGTGGTTTGTCTACAGAATCAAGTGATAGCAAGAGAGTCTTAAAGGAGCGGTACTGATGATAATCGTAGGGTTGCCACTTGTCCCGTAAAACACTGAGTCCTCCTTTATTTGACAATTAAATGTTGCATCCCGTATTAAACCAATACGGGACGCGATTTGTTGTCCGAGAAACAGGTGTGTCACAACCTCATGTGACTGATCACAATCTCACCCAACCACGCCCCACCTACTCGACATGTCGTTTATTTTCATTTCTGAAAGGCGGCAACACAAGGTAATTCTGTCAGTGAAGATACAAACTAGGAGTTGTGTTTTCTAGTGGGCAGTGAAAGGTGGATGTTTACTAAAGAACTGTGTAAAAACCTGGAATTAATCTAAAAGGATGATGCCGTGTGGCTGATTGCTAACACAGCTAGCCAGCTAGCTAGCTAGTGTCTGTTACTCATATGAAGCTGCTGTTCCTTAAACTGCTAATGTTGGCTAGCTAACTACTAGCCCACCATTAGCTACAGGAGAGCTTAAACAAGGTTTATCAAATAGGCTTTATATAAAACTATGTTTGTTTGGTTTAAAGAAGTTACAGAAATCACTGGTGTAAAAGTGTCACAGAGGCTGATTGGTATTAGCCACCAGCTAACGCTAAAGCTAGCTTGTTAAGGTATTTAGCTGCTGTTAGCGATGGCCTCTATCTAGCATAGCCAACTAAATCTACATAAAGTGTATGAAATTCATACTACATAGAGAAGTTCATCCTTTTAAAACACTAATAAACAGAAATGTCTGGTCAGTATAAAGACCCAGAGGCTGACCGGCTTTAGCCAGAGAGCTAACTTGCTTGGGAATGTAGTTGCTAACTAAATATAAACAAAGGGAATGAAATTATATATATATATATATATATATTAGAATACCTTGGAGTCTTCTCTTTAGTGGCTCCACCCACCTCCAGTTGTCATTGTGTCTCCATCCATCCTGCTCTCCATCTCTCAGTCGCTCTTTGTTCACCTGTGTTGCTGTTATTGCTGTAGTACCTGCATCAACAAAGGAAAGAAAACTTTAGAGTGAATCTTGGAAGGGCCAAACATGAAGACTGAGAGAGCTGAAGAGAAGGAGATGAAGAGAGAGATAAAATAAGACAGGTGAAGGGAGGGCAAATAAAAGAGCTGAATAAAGATAGGAGGTGAGAAAAGGGGCGAGAGAGAAAGTGAAAGAAAAGAGAGAATTGAGAAAGAAAGAGACACATACTGTAGTAAATGAAAAACATAGTTTTCAGTACCCCACCCCCTCTTCCGGGGTACAACTCCTTGCGTGTTCGTTTTGATGGAAAGAGTCGCAGACAGGTGGAGTGAAGTTGAAAGCAAATCAAGTATTTATTTAAAAATACTGGATCCAGGAGAACCGATACATTTAAGACAGTTAACAGCCATCCCAACGTAAAGTTCCGACCCCTTTCTGATCTGACTCCATGTTTATACCCCAAATGACGTGAAATCTGCTGATGAGGCGTTGCTAAGGATTAGCTCATGTTAATATGCATAATTTCACGTGTTAGTACTCAGTTTCACGTGTCTGACCCGATCATTTGCGCTTGACCTTGATTGTGTTTTTGTATTCTCTCAGAATTAGACAGTGTGGCATTCTCTATGTACGTGTGCGTCATCCCCCCCCCCCCCCCGCTTTGAGGCAGCTGCAGGTTAGGGAGTTACCCACACATAGAGAGAAGGCCGCCCTGTCCGTCTTCAACCTCCTCTGTATCAATTCAGTTCGTACAGAGTGCACCAGTCGATGATTGATGACAGTGAGTTAGAAACATGCAGTGGCCTCATCTCTCATTCCCATAAACAAAAATGCCTTTAAGCGTGAGTAACATGCCATACAATAGAAGTCTATATGTTATATGTTAATATGTCTTAGGAGTAAATATCATGTGAGTTAGTACGTGCTGGATCAAACAATGTTTAACTATATGTGTAGAGAATATATAATGTGAGTACTGGTTAATCTTCTATATAGATGCATATAAAATACAAGCTTTCACACAATGATTATGTAGTTGTAGATGCTAAAGTTAAGTAATCATTATTTAAGGATGTTTGTCAACAAACACAAGGTATAATAAACGTTTTCCACGACAATACAGAGAAAGAAAGGTGGAGAGAGAAAGGTAGGACAAAACATGAAAAGAAGAGGAGAGGAAAAGAAAGTGGTGAAAGAGAAAGAGCTGCTTACCCTTTAAACTAATCCCGGGTACTAACATGTGTCCGTCTTGCCTCATCCATTTTAATCCATTTAGGTTTAGAAAGATGAGGAGTTTGCTGCTCCCACCATGGAGAGACGCCTGACACCCTTCTGGATCATCCCCGAGCTGTAAACCTGCGGTCGGTCTTCTGACGAGTCGATGATGTTGGCCTGAAACGGAGAAGTAAGCTCAGAGTAAATGGTCTGGGTTCAGTATGTGGCTTATTTCCAGTAGGACACGCTACACTTCTAGACTGATCACCATACTTAGAGTATTTCTGCCGAGCAGCCGGCTTTCTTTACCTCGTCCAGGGTCATCAGGGTGGTGAGGATGTCCTCTGTGCGACCAGAGAAGACCTCACTGCTCAAGATGTTTTCCTCCAGAGTGGCAGCCGTCTGGCATTGCCTCATCAGCTCCAACTCATGCCTTCTATTAGCAGGTACCGCTCTGACCTCTTCATCAATCCTGGATAAAGAGATTCACAGTCAGAGCTCTTCGTTCTTCAGTTCAGGTGGAACTGCTTGAAAAGCATCATCACAGATAATTAATAAAATCATTATTTATCAGCTGTACTGCTGAAGCTCACCTCTCTAGCTCGTTGTAGAGGCCCTCAAGTTCCTTGGTGCTGTTCTCTACTGCCTTTCTAACTAGAAGAGCATTTTCTAAGTTCTCTGTTGTGAGGCTGTCAAAGCAGTGGTTTGTCAGGGATGTCTGTCCAGATGTGTCAAGGACGTCTTCCAGAAACACACAGAACATTAAATAAGACCCAGCTGAACAAGAAGTCAAATAAAAGTCAGTCCTTTAAATCATACGAGCATCTAGAAACAGACAGATGGACACTGAGGTAAAGACTGAGGAAAAGAGCTGCTTACTCTTTAAACCTGGCCTGGATATCGACCCATCCATCCAGGGTGAGGCAGACGAACAGAGTGAAGAGCGCAGCTGTTAAATCTCCAAACGCGGATGGTACAGTCTCTCCGAAAAGGATGACTCCCATCACTCCAAACATCTGGTGGAGAATCAAACACATCAATCACACACAGAGCAGCACAGTAACATTACTTACAGCATAGACACAGAGCCAAACTGAGAGCACGAGACTCAGACTGAAAATTTAGACCAAGAGTGGTGAGAGAGCACATACCAGCACTGTGCCCCCAATCAGAAGGTACATGTTCATCATCGCAGAACAGGATTGGTCCAAAACGCAGACGATCATATAGGTTTGTTTGATGTTCACAAGCGCTCTGGCGCTCAGGATCACCCGCAGAGTCCTTTAGAAATACAAATCAATTCTTCATCAGACTGAAGCTAATATGTTGTAAGCAGGTGAAGAAAGTAATCACAGCATGTTAAAATACACTACAGCAGTAACGTATCCTGGTCTCATCCAGAGACGCTCCTACTGAACTCATCTCTGTACCAGGAACACGGATACAGACAGGCGTTTATAAAAGACAGAAATGTGGAATTCCTTACAGAACAATCCTCTGATCCATGGTGGATGACGTGGACCCTATTACGACGACCATGGTGACCACAACGTCAACAACGTTCCAACGGTTCTGGAAATGCAAAATATCCAACAAACAAATACGACTCAGGATGGGACAGTCAGGATGGGACACTCTGGGAGATAAACGAACGAGCCTAAGTATGAATTTAGTTCTATTTTCCAGAAAAAAAGGTAAAACCAGTACCTTCCAGAACTTCCAGAAGCTGGAACAAATCTTCAGCAGAATCTCCCCCAGGAACGCCGTTAAAACGATCCAGTCACACACGGACAGCACTGAACCATGTTCCTGAAATTGAGGAAGAACTGAAACGTAAATACACGTTCTGCTGTATATATAAATATTATAAATGTAGTAGTTGCAGGTACATTTGACCTTAGTGGTACTTCAGTGCACTTGATATAAATATATTTAACTGCATTCCCAGATACAAAATTAAGTATATTTTTAATGTACTAGAAATGTACTTAAGTACATACTGTATATCTAAGTGTTAGTATCTAGCTTAGTATATCTAAGTGTTAATCTAATCTTAGAATATCTATGTACTTTATATGTGCTATCTACAGTCTACAGTTATATTTGTATTTCCTTTTTTTTCCCCACTCTTTTTATTGCAATTTGAACATTAAGGGATCAGTACAAAACACAATAATGAATCATAAACAAAATAGAAAAGAATAGTAAATAACAGGAGAACACAACCTGGCACTATGGCCCTTATTTGCAGCACTTACTCGATGGAATCATAACTGACCCCTGTACAAGACTACACGTACACACACACACACACACAACAACACCCACATGCACATTAACAAAAAAACAAACAAACCCCAACAAAAAAAAAGAACCCCAACAAAGAATTATTAAATAGTAAAATGTTTAAGTCTTAGTAAATAAATAAATAATATTTGTATTTCTTGAATATATTTCTTGCCTCCTTGCGAAGTGAGATTATATTTATTTTTATATATTAATCGATAGTAATCTATCTATCTATCTATCTATCTGTCTGTCTGTCTGTCTGTCTGTCTGTCTGTTTTATCTGTCTATCGATCGATCGATCGAACGATCTATCTGTCTGTCTGTCTGTCTGTCTGTCTTATCTGTCTATCGATCGATCGAACGAACGAACGAACGAACGATTGATCTATCGATCTATCTATTTATCTATCTATCTATCTATCTATCTATCTATCTATCTAGTCTATCTGTGCATGTTATTTGACTTTAGTATATCTAAGTGCTAGTCTTTTACAGCTGTAGGGCCAAATTCATGAAACACAGATTTCACTGGTTTTACTGGTACTGACCTTAAAACAGCCTCTATGACCTGCAACAGATTCGTGGTGAATCCACTTCCTGTGCATGGAAAGTAGGTTTATCTTGAAAATTGTAATCTAAATAAGTGAAGAGTTATGTTAATATTCCAAATTTTTTCAACATGACTTTATTGCTGTTTTATTATATTTTTAAAATAATTACATTTACCCAATAATTACAAAATTTACCCATCTTACCGTGGTATATCGAAGTACTTCATATGGACTATTGTATGAAACATTATTTACATTTATGCCATTTAGCTGACATTCTTATCCAGAGCGACTTACAAGGTTATTGTTTTTTTGTTGTTGTTTTTTTAACAGGGAGGCCAGTGTAGCGTTAGAAGTCTTGCCCGGGGACTCTTATTGGCGTAGCACAGCATTTGTTAGTGTGACAGTGTGATGTTGTTACACTAGATTATTCACTTCAGGGATTTTATTTTGAAATCAGCAAGGGCTTTTAACTGCAATTCATTGAGGAGAGAAAGGGGGGACTATTAAATGTAAAATTCTTGCAGTAAAATTTCTTAGTTTTAATTTAATTTTATTTTATTGTTTCTTTTGACTACTGCAAAAAATATTATATCATATTTAAAAATATATTTATTAGAGAAATCTGATGTACTAACGCCGGTTCAATAAGGGCGGAGTTTTAGCAGCCATTACTTGAGTGGAGTACGAGGTAAGCTGTAGTCCCACCTTTCGTCCTCTTTGGAAAATGCCACTGTGAGAGACGGTGTAGGCTGGCGCAGCTCCGTAATTGCCTTGCTGAGAGCACGAGAGAGAGAAAAGCTAATGAAGCCTGTTTATTCTCCTTTTGCATACTCTGTGCAGGTGGAGAAAATAAATGCTCCTTCATGTTAAGCTGGTGTCATCACTTCATTGATCATTCAACCCTATACAACGCAGAAGTAAACCCGTTACGTTAGCTATACTGGGATTCGAACCCCAGTCTCCCACATGGGGTGGTAGTTACCTGGTGGGCAGTGGTGTGATCCGCATTATCTTATCTTGGTAGATCTAAGTGAATCTTAATGGTGTCTCAAAAAAGTACAATTACCTTTATTTAAGTAATTTGTTTAATAGTAGTAAAATACAATGTATATTTAGCATACTAAGTACAAAATACGTATGTGAATATAGTACACTCTCAGTATGTAAATCATGAGGTAAGGAGGTATGACATACTTAACATGTACTTAACATTTCCTCCTGGGCAAAGTGCCTATGGTGAACTTAACAACCCCAAGAGACAACCAACTGTCCAAATGTGAGTCTTGTAGGACGTTTTGCCTCTACGAGTATTTAATGGCTCAAATACACTTTCAAGCAGGTTCTCTACCGAGGAGCCTGAGGAGCCGACTCTAGGGCCAAATTCATGTAACGCAGCTTTAACTGATTTAACTGGTACTGAACTGTGTCCTACAACAAATTCCAGTGATGGTGAATTCCCCTCCTGCGCACTGAAAGTAGGTTTAGTTTGTAAACTGTGTAAATCTAAACGAGTGCGGAGGAATGTTGATATTCCAAACTAAATATATTTCCAAACTAATTTTACTGCAGTCACAGTTTTAGTATTAACCCTCTATGGTACGCATTATGATACCAATGATGTTTTTACTTCCTAAAATTGAACACAATAACAAAAAACCTTTTATTTATTTTAAAAAGTATTTATTTATTAAACGTTTGTTGCCTTAAGGCTATGTGTACAATAGTACATAATAAAAAATATATATTTTCATGCAATTTCTTTTACCAAACACTTGAACAAACATATTTATCTAGTTTTAAATGTATTACATGTTTCATATTTGATAAAACATCACATTTCACATCCATCTGTTGCTCTTAGGCAACATTGTACCATCGTGGAACACAAATCATCATGTCATCAAATTATTGTATCAAAATTACATTACAATAAGATGTTGTTTCAAGGTTTAACGTTAAAAACTATATACACATACTAATATACACACACACACACACACATACACACACACACACACACACACATATATATATATATATATATATATATATATATATATATACACACACACACACACACACACACACACACATATATATATATATATATATATATATATATATATATATATATATACATACATGTATATACATACATATATATACACACACACATACACACACACATACATACACACACACATATATATATATATATATATATATATATATATATATATATATATATATATATATATATATATATATGCACTAATATACACCTTATCCTTACAAGAATGCACATACACACACAAGGTCTTGTATGTACATACACATACAGTCTCCTGTGTCGCTAATGACCCTCACTGCTTATAAAAGTTGAGGAGTTGACTGGAGTTGCCATTTCACAACCCTGAGAGAAAGGCCGTTGTTCTCAAAAGCCCCACTTCCTTCCTCTTCGCATCTTAATCAGTGGCGAGACTGCATCCTGACAGAAGATTGTTCTGACTGTGCTGAGCCACTTTTTTATTTTTATTTTTTTATTAATTTTTTTTTGCTGAGCCTTTTCTAACAGTATCTGCAGGTCACAACACTACAGAACCAGCTGTCAAAGAACATCTTGAATTCAGCTTGAGAAGGTTAGCACTATGTTGCCACTTGCTCCTATGTCAGGCTGCCTCCTACATGGGGAGATACACCCAGTGTGCAACTCAAAGTTGTAGACTATGCCACTGCTATGAGCAAGAACTAGAACTGCTATGAACAAGAGTTTGTATCCCCAGTGTTCCTTGGCTTCTAGGGATTGTATTGCTACATGGAGTTCTTTCCCCGTAAATGGAACAAATTGTGGTTTTGCATTTTGACTGCATTTGTTTCCACTCTAAAGTCTTAGCTCGAGTGTATTGCTGCTGGCAGACCACAAAAAATCAACCATTGCGGGTACATGGAAAAAGTACCTCCATTCACCATCAAAAAAAAAAAAGTACCCTCACCATCAACTTCCTCATTCTATTCTCTTCTCATTCTCACTTTTCTACCATTGTGGTTCTTTTGGGCACCCTATTACAGTGCAATGTTGCCTCAAGGCAACGTGCAGTTTATGGTAATTTCCTATGATGTATTTGATGGTATGTCATGTAAAGTTTTCAAAAATAATTTTTTACTTACCAATGAAGGTGATTCCGATTTTTTGTTGGTGATTATCTGGATAAAAAAAGCAAATAAGAGTCTGACATGCTCACATGTGCTAAAAGAGAAAGTAAAATTGAGTCCTGTGGGTCATGTGACCACATTTCCTGCTTTTTTATTGGTTAGTATATTTAGAATATTGAGGTCACCTACCCTGAGATAGCACTGACCAATTAAATATGTGTCTACTTTTATTTTAAAAAGCTAAAATAGGCTATGTTGCCTAGAGGCAACACGATACCATAGAGGGTTAAAAGAATCGCATTAACCTAGGCAATATAGTCAATTTAATATTTTTTCTATGCAAAAATTAAAATTTTTGTATTTCACATCTGTAAATTTAATTTCTGATATAGAATTTAACACCCAGAGGTAGAAATGTAATTTTGATGTGTAAACTGAATTCCTGATATCAAGAAAAATAAACACTGAAACTGTTTAAGCATTTATTTTTTTAAATGAAATCTTAATGCTAAAATTGAATTGAATAAAAAATGGAATATAATTTATATAGTAGTTGTATAATTCAATTTCTGAGAATGTATAATACTTTTTATATAGACTTTCTTCCTGTCTTACGTTGGCCTACTGTTTGATATAACCAGCTGTCCTGTTAAAATTCTGTTTTCCCCTGTAGTATACAGTACATTGCACTATGTAAAAATAATCAGGAATTTTCACCAGATGACTTGAACTGTAGCTGTAGAGTTCTTAATGATGTCCTGTGGGAATACATCCCATGCAGCTTGGATATTCTCTCTCTCTCTCTCTCTCTCTCTCTCACACACACACACACACACACACAAACATATATATGTATATATCACTGCTGTCCAATGAAAAACAGGTATCTCCAAAATGTCAACTTTACAGGAGAGGCCAAAAACTTCATTTAATTTGAATGGAAGTCAATGGAACCAGACATCTTTCCAAGCAGGTTTGGGCCATTTCTGTTGGTCCGTTCTTCAGAAAATTTTCCTCACAGTGTAAATAACAGCTCATGTGATCAAATGAGGCATAAAAGTAAAAATCAACAAAAATGGAGAAACATGTTTTTCTTTGGATATATATATATATATATATATATATATATATATATATATATATACACAGTGTAGGTTTGGATTTTTTTCTCCCATAATAATAAAAAGCTTCATTTAAAAACTGCATTTTATGTGCACTTGTGTTGTTTTTAACTAATGTTTATATTTGTTTGATGATCTAAAACATTTAAGAGACAAATATACAAAAAAATAAGAAATAATGAAGGGGGCGAACACTTTTTCACACCACTGTGTACACACACATACTTACACTCACACACACACATATATACACATATCTATATGTATATACATATAGATATGTACACACATATATATCCTCACAAGTATATATAAGCAGGTTTCTGCTTGAGTGGAGTTGTTTGCTCTCAGATTGAGGGGCAGTAACACAATAATATAAAACACTATTATTAATATTTACAAACAAAAATACTCACACCGACAAGCCAGTTATATTCCTTACACGACACAAGACTCTCATCCAGGATGTAAGAGGTCGTCCCACCAGGACGTGGCTCAGCACGGCAAAGCGCACTGACCCCACATGACCCCAGCAGGGCGATGCAACTGTAAATAAAGTAGAGGTAAGTATAGTAAGGGGAATAAAGTATACAGAGAAACAGACGGACTACAGTCGGTAACTGTAGGACAACAAAGTGCCCCCGTATGGGAATTGGAGCTGATAAATGGAGAGTGAAGGAATTCCTGAGGGTTCCCCACGACATATAACAAGACACGTGTAGTTTCACTGGCGGTTTTGGTTAGTGGTTAGAAGGACTATGTAAACTGAGTCTGTAAATTAAGCAGACAATTTGAGCAATTGTTGGAAAGGCACTTTCCAGATGTTTCGTGGTTAAACAAAGAACCGCATTCCTCAGATCCCTATGGTCTCACTTCAAGACTAATGAAGTCACTGGAACAGTTAGACGCATGGGAGTTCCTCCCCTTGGCCTCTATTTATACCCACTTGTGTTGAGAACATGCCACACCATGTAAGCTGGCTAAAGTCACTCTTGTTTCCTCTTTGTTTCCCTTTTCCAGAATTGCAAAGAACTGGAATGTGAGTGGGAATGCAGAGTACCCTTCAGATTTACTCCCCCTCTCTTGGGAAAGATGAGCTCAAACTGCCCATGATAACTGTCTTTATTGTTCATCAGCTCAAAGTAACCAAGAAAATATGAGAGGAATATAGCCATTACACGCTCTTGACCTTTTCAGATATGCTTGGGATGACGTTTGAGAAAAAGTTCTATATTTAGTCTCAATCATTTCCATTATTATCTAATTCTAATAATAATTAAATAAAAATAATTATAATAATTAATAGCGGCTTGTCACTGTTTCTACTCGATCATTAAGTTGCCGTGCCAGAGACACTCATACAGTTACCTGGAGAACTTACTTCACATAAAACTCCACACACTGACAAACTTTATTCATGACTCAGGAATAGCCACAGTTACACGCCTGACGTAAGCAAGGGGGCGTGACGTGGAGCGTGGAGATAAAGCCAGTGCTTACCGGCTTCCACCCCACACTGGCTGCTCTTCCCTGAGGACCGTACTGATGGCTCTCCTGAAGTTCACCTGGCCTTTGTTGTTGGTGTTTTTGGGCCTCTACGCTACAGCCCTAAAAGGTAGGACGTCCAGGAAGTGTGGTCTAACTTCTGAGTTCTGCTCTTTTTACGGTCCCGTTTTCCCAACCAGGTAGCGTCATGTCACTATCGAGCGGCTCAGGTGTTTTCAAACCGCTACTAACACTAAAGCTTCCGTTTCGACTCTCGAACTTTCCGTTCCACCTTAAATGGCACAGCAGGCGCACTCACTCAGGCGGCTCTCGTGTCGTCTCAGACAGGTGAGAGGAGAGGATTTAAGGTGGCCCGGCTTGTTCGAAGGAGGCTTGTGCCTACATTCCGTCACGTGTGAAAGGTACCTCACGTTTAAGGTCTAATTTAAGGTGGAAGGTGTTTAAATTAAAGTGCGTTTAAAAGCACTTTCACTCACGAAGAGAGGGGTAGCAGGTTTTTACTCGTCATATTTTCAGCGGTTAACTTCTGACAACGGTTAGCATAGCTGTTAGCTACCCGGCTAAGGGGTTGCTTTTAGAAATGATAATGAAGGATGTGGAGGGGGGCGTGGTCATGTGAGTGGCATGTGTTCGAAATTCGCCGATGTTGTTGTTTGGGGGAGACTGTGATCAATCATGTGTGACACAGGAAAACAGAAATACGGAGTTACTGTAATAATAATAATAATAATAATAATTACTAGTAATACGGAGTTAAAAGAAGCTACTTCAACCTGTATATAATAATAATGAAACAATACATAATACATACCTCATAATACTGGTATCCACTGGAGCTAGCTGCTGCTACTAAAAGAAGCAAGTTCATTCGGCTTATTAACTCTAAAGCAGACCTAAAGTAGTATCTTAATCTTTCTGAGGCTCACTTCTGAGGCTCATTCTGATAAACACACACCCCACTACAATCACTACACCCACATTTACCTCAGAGCTGTTATTACTGTATCCACTGTTTAGAGCTAGCTGCTGCTAACGCTGCTCAGTTCACCTGAGATACGGTTAGCCTAGCTGTTAGCTCCCCTCGGCTACTTCACTCTAAAACTGAAGCTCTAAAGCGAGTTCATCTTCTATTAATCTTCAGACCTGTATATTTAACTTTCTGAGGCTCATTCTGATGGAAACACCCCCCACTACAATCACTACACCCACATTTACCTCAGAGCTGTTATTACTGTATCCCTTATTTCGAGCTAGCTACTGCTAACGCTACACAGTTCCCTTAAAGTTTAGTTTAGCCTAACTGGTAGCTACCCTCGGCTCTAAAAATAAAACCTCTAAAGCAGGTTCATCTTTGATTGATCCTCAGACCTGTATACCTTATGTACGTGATGGGATACAGTGCATCATGACGATAGCTCCACCTGTATACTAGAAACTCTGACTGGAGTAGAGACTGGAGTAAATCTGTCCAGGTAAACACAGAATGGACACCCCGTGATGTTCTGTAGCTGCATTTAACTTTTATTAGAGTTCTTCAAAAGTTTGAAATGCATTATGGACTTCTTCTGTATGCTGTACAGACACCGTCAACATTTAAGACTCTATGTGGTGGAGCTGTAGATGTGCTGGGCTGACGTATATGATATGGACTGACTGGACTGGAGACTGTGAGCTATATGGCTATATGGTGATTACCTATGACTGTGGAACCGTTTGACTTTCAGGTTGCACCTCAGTTCACAATGTTACCTGCAAGGATGGCACTGCCACCTTTGGGTTGGAACAGGACATTGCAGAGGAACACTCCCAGTGTGAGCCTGGAATCTATGATGAGGTATATGTTTATTATATTCTGTTCTAGATCTATTTATTAGAAATAACTGTTGCTGGATTGTAGGGAACATAATAGATGACGTATTAGGGTCCTGCTTTAAGTACACCTTTCTCTTTATGCTGGTCTTGAATTGTAGGATGGTAATCATCTTTTTGAAGTGGATGCGTCAAGATTATGGAAAGATCCGAGCGTGACCATCAACTCCTGTCTTCCTGAATTTCACCTTAAGATCCAGTGCAGCAACACAGTGGTATGTGTATGTATGTATATTTATGTATGTATGCGTGTGTATGTATATGCCTGTGTGTGTGTTGGATTAAGCCCTTTTCAGTGGGATTGTTTTTACTCCAGGAGGTGGGGTAAGGTATTACCACCCCCATTTCCCAGTGATTTGAATAGCAGCATTTACTTTTTTTCTGGCCACATGATAGTGTATTGGGATCCTTGTTTGTATATACACTCATCATTAAAATAATAGATGAACATATAGCTGCACCCAGAAGGAATCAACCCTCACATTTCACACTCAGTGAGCAAGGCCGGGCCAAGAGCCACCAAATCGGCAGGAACTGTGTGAGAATATTGAAGCTGCATGGGATGGGTTATCACAGGACACCATTAGGAACCTCAACAGCTCAATGCTGAGACGTCTGGCACGTTGGCTTAGTAAACATGGCGGCCCAACGCCATACTGAGAGACAGACCTCTGTATGTGTAGCTCAATAAATATTGATCATATCAGTCTAAATTTATCATCAGTTATTGATCCTGGTACTGCACCGCACTCCCACATCTCCTTCTGGGTGCAGCTGTTCTTTTAATGATGAGTGTATAAATTAAAATGTATAATAATAATGTATCTACATAAAGGAGGGGACTCATTGTTTGCCCAAGTGAAGGAGCTTAATGTCTCCTGTGTTTTTGTTTTTCAGAACAACCTGGTGATCTGCTTCAGAGGTGAGCACCACATATCTGTTCTCCTGTAGCCTGTCTGGAGTTCCATGCACAGGTGTAGTGGATTAGTGAGCGTGTCTTCAGTCTTAAAAGCAGCAGGATAAGTTTTAATGAGCTTCTTTGTTTTTCTGTAGTTGTGAATGACTCCGTGAGTGACCCTGTGAGTGACCCCAGGAATGACCCCAGTGCTGACCAAACAAACAATTCCCATTGTAAGTACAGCTAATACAGTAATGCTGCTTTCACTAATACACATTACACAGCCAGGACCAGTGGTGGGCAATACAGCAGAGGTGTAGTGTGACTGACTGTACTTCATATACACCTGTCACTGAAACGTCCCTGTTGGCCTGTAATACCTCCACAAGCTCCAATAACAGCGGTGATTGGATAGGCCTTGACTGGACAAGTTTCTGGATGTAGGCCACATCAATGTCCAGGCACTCTAGCAACAAAGAATTGCTTTCCCTGACACAATTCCAAGGATAATTCCCTGTAGACTGGGATTTTAGCCACTGCTGGTAGACCCGTATGACCATATGCTTCCATACACCTGCAGATTCAGCTACTTGCTTCACACTATGGTCTTTGGAACGCCCAAATACAGCCACTCCTTTTAGCCAATCAGTAACATCTGCTCTGGAGCTGTTTTCCACACATGGAACTAGACGTTCCCTGTAATGTACTACCTCTTCTCAGATGTACTAGCCCAGCTAGCTGGGGACGTTCCCAGAACTTTACCTGCAAGTTCTAAAGAAAGTGTTTTTAAAGATGTTTCTAATTTCAGACAGGGTTCCTATATGGCTCACTGTCATAGGCATGTTTTAACTGCGGTGTTCAGAGGCTGTTCTGAGGCTGTTGTCCAGGCCACAGATTTTGTTACATGATAACAAATAGAAGAATTCATTTTCAGTGCAACACAAGGCATTTATGAATGTTATTGAGACCTGAGATGACAATTTGTTGCTTATTATTTTCTGTCTCTGTTTTTATTAACTTGCTTTGATAGCTTTACTATGGCTGCTCGTCTTAATTCTTGTGGCGCTGGTGATGGTGGTCGTGGCTGTAATGGTGAGAAAGTGCCAGAGAGACCCTGTGAGTGTAAAATCTGTGATTATACGGTTTTCCCTCAGTGTTGATTATGATGTGTCTGATTTGCCTGAATTTGAGTTTTTACGGTCAGTTTGCAGTGCTGTTCAAACGCATGTACACAGTTCAGAGTTAACCACAGGAACTAATAAATTATACACCTCTGACAGCTTTTTAATTCTAGAAATGTCAGCAAATGATGGTAAAAATGTACAGCAGGGCATTTTACCCCACAAAACAAGATCCATCAAGATCCTGTTCACTTTCAAAACACTACTTCCCAACCTACCTACTGCTGTTTCAGTGCACCGTGAGAACAGTGAGGGAGGAAAGTCCAGGAAACTGATATCAAATTTCACCACACTGTCATCACAGATAACGTGTATATAATAAAACTGATATAATTTCACATTATAAATGAATATTTCGATGTTTTCTGTGTATTATTGGTCTAAATGACGGTATTTGTGTCTTGCCTTGCAGCCAAACACTGTTGTGTACAGCGGCCCAAGAAGGTGAACACATTCATCACTGTATTATGTGCTTAATACTTAAATATGCATTCAGTAATAAAAATAATAATAATAATTGTATTGGAACATTGTACAGAAAATGTAGGAACACATAGTAGTTTGGTATTAAATGATGAATTAGAGAAATAGTTTAAAAATATATATATATAATAATTTCAAATTAATATGTATTACAGTCACACACCCAACCACTGAGTGCTGCTCATACGGCGAGTGATGTGGAGCTTGCCACAGACATGGGGACCGAACCAGATCAGACTCCTGGCCACTCATGACTGTAACTTTAACAAAGACTGAACTAACAGCATACATTTCTATATTCCTCAGTTTTTAAAGTATTTAACAAATTATTATTGTTTTTTATTATATTAATACGATTAAATATTATATGATTATATAATTAGTGTATAATATATAATAACATATAATTTTTATTTATTTATACTTAACATATCGATTAACATATGTATTTATTAATACAGAAGTCCGTCTCATAGTGTAAAATATATAGTATATTAAAGTATACATAACTACATAGGTTATTTGCACATGCCTGTGATGCAAATGGATATTTGGAATATGTTAAATATATGAATATGATATAAGATCAGATATTTGATATGGTTTGTGTTAAGTATAATTGTGAACCAGCAGTTTTGTGGAAATACTGGTTTCACTTGGCAGACAGTGTCAGTGTCTATCCGAGCGGCTCCACACCTGATTCCACATTCAGCAGTTCCTATACTGACTGCATTGGCATTACTAGCTAGATGTGTGAATGCAGCAGACAGCAAAGGCTCACGTCTAAGTGTTTAGGCAAATATGTTCAGTGTTAAGCTGTGGAAGCTGATACAATGAAATGCTGTGCCAATGCGTACACACTTATTGATTAATCAGTGGCATGTGTGAGACTACTGGCTCAACGCCAGTTACACTCTTAACTATGTACACCATATATATGAGCTGCACCAGAAGGATCAGCCCACAGAAATGAAACTTGGTGGGTTGGTTTAACACCATGAGACATGCCAATGATTCAAGTTTCATGCTCAACCGTGCATGCCGCTTATCGCTGTACCTGACTGACACCATATAAGGTCGTACTGGTGTGTGTGCTTCCATTCTGGCCGGTAGCATCCTTCGCAAGTGAAGTCTATACCTCAGAGAAGACTCGACCACTCTGTGAAGTCTTCTCAGGCTTTTAATGGGGTTAGCGTTAGGACCCTGTGGTGGCCAGCTCATGCTCCCTGAACCACTTCTTCACAATCTGAGCCCGTCTATACTGCACATAAAGTCCTGTATCAGTGCCTCCAGGAATTCATTCTACCAACCCTCGCCAGCGCTCGCAGTACTGTCCAATCACTGCGTTAGTGAATGTGTGAATCAAACAGCGCTTCCAATCCAATACCTGAACGTTTTACATGAAGGTGTGGAGAAGTGATTAACACACCCTACAGCACTGCTGTGGATTGAAGGAACTGGAACTTTTCCCATCATGAAACATTAAAAATCTATATTTTTGTGTATTTGTTTGGATGTACGATGTTGTGTTGGGTTTACTGGTCCAAAAACACATTTAATCAAACACTGATTATTTAATTTTGATTTTGTCGATGATAAGTAATAAGTTAATGTTATGTTGGTTATTCTAAGATTGCCCAGGACTAGTTCAGGGTCACACGGTGCTACTGGATGTTCTACCAAAACACAATGTGTTTATTCAAATTTGTTCATGTTCATTTTACTTCTGGGACGTCTTTACGTCTGGAACTAACTGTGTATATGGTAAATCAATATTCACTTTTAAACACTGTTTCAGTGTAAAGGTCAGATGTCCTTATAAGGAGGTTGGGGAACCCCCTATGTGACTGGAGGGGCTGTGGTTTGATTCCCTGAACCGACAGTAACATGGGTGTTTCCCTTCACGGCTGGGTTAAATGTGGAAGACAAATTCCTTTGTACAAACGCAAATGGTCCCAAACTCTCTACTCAGGGAATAATTGCCCTCACAAAAACTTAAAAAAGAATTCCCAGCTTTCCCAAGTTGTGTCCCAACGCCATTCCTGCACTGTAAACTGAATCTGCAGTCATCGTCTATGGCTCTAAACTCATCAGAACCCGGTTTTTACATGCTGGATATTTACTTATCATCTGCAAAATCAAAAATTGAAAACGACATACAGCAGGTATGATGTAAATGTGAAACACTGACTTTGTGCTTCTTCAGCTCACCTGCTGTACAGAGTCTGGTGCTGATTTGGGGGTTCTGGTGTGTTATCTGATCTAATGTGTTCTCTGTATTGCTGTCTATGTTTTATGTAGCTGAATAAAGTGGTGGTGAAAGATGTGTGTGCTGGACTCTGTGTTATGCTGGTAGAGATGCTAGAATAGTCTATCTGCAGTTATCAGACCAGAACAAGCTGAAAACGATAGACCGGATGTTTCAGGACATGAGAAGTAATTCTGTCTCAAAGCCTGGAATATAAGAGAAGTGCTATCGGCGGTATTATGCCATATGAGACGTCTCAGCTACTATCACCTATCAGGATTCTGTGGTGGTGACACAGAGATGTGAAACGGAGATAAGCCATGTAGTCTCCTCAGCTACAAGAATGTCCCAATATTAAACAGTTGAATGTTAAACTAGGGTGGATGGTACGGACCTCTTAAGGGTGGTGCACCATTACTATCCCTCAGGTGTCTCATAAAGGCTTATTAATAGTCTGTAAATCTGTGTACACACTGACTTTATGAAGCCCCGAAGTGTTCAGGACTGTTACAGAGCTGATAAGAAGGGTTATACTGAATGGTCTATATTGTACCATGCACACCCAGCTTCTGTAATCTACCTCTAACCCTAAGTGTATAGACTTCAAGTGCGATAAAGAAAAAACATCATCTCTATCATCACCGTCAAGCTGTTTTAGTGGTCTTGCCAGAACTTGAGCACAATTTAGCCG
>JAMWET010005807.1:575000-579535 GCA_024036415.1 Prochilodus magdalenae | reverse complement strand
GAGGGAGTTAGGTATAGGTGTTTGAGTATAATATTTCGTAGGTAGAAGTTGGATTGTGTAATAGAGTATGAGGTTGTAAGTAGATAATTGCGGTGGAGTTAAGGTATATGCTGTTATAATAAGGTATAGCGTGTATAGTTAAAGTAGATGACGTATGTAATATAAAGTATGTGTTGTATTATAGATGTGATGCGGTTGTAAGGTATAAGAGTAATGCGGTCTGTAAGTATAAGTATAGTGCGGTGTAAGTAGAGAGTATGCTGTTGTTAGAGTGCGTATGTAAGTTAGAATTTTGCGTTGTAATAGTGTGAGGTTTAGTAAGAAAAATTTCGGTATTAGTAAATATAGCGTTTGTAGTTAAAGTATATTAGGTATACGTGATATTGCTTGTATAAGTAATAAGAGTATATGCGGTATGTAAGTATAAGAGTATATGCGGTATGTAAGTATAAGAGTATATGCGGTATGTAAGTATAAGAGTATATGCGGTATGTAAGTATAAGAGTATATGCGGTGTATAAGTATAAGAGTATATGCGGTATGTAAGTATAAGAGTATATGCGGTATGTAAGTATAAGAGTATATGCGGTGTATAAGTATAAGAGTATATGCGGTATGTAAGTATAAGAGTATATGCGGTATGTAAGTATAAGAGTATATGCGGTATGTAAGTATAAGAGTATATGCGGTATGTAAGTATAAGAATATATGTGGTATGTATTAGATATAAGAGTATATTGCGGTGTATAAGTATAGAGTAATATGCGGTGTAATAAGTATAAGAGTATATGCGGTTATGTATATAAGTATAAGACGTATATGTCTAAAGAGTATGTCGGGGTATAGTATAAGAGTATATGCGGTATGTAATTATAAGAGTATATCGGTAATGTGGTATGAGTAATATGCGGTAACTGTATAACAGAGTATATGCCGGTATGTATGTAAGTATAGATGCGTATGATATACGAGTGCGGTGTATAAG
The DNA here is from genome assembly GCA_024036415.1 of Prochilodus magdalenae. NCBI lineage: Eukaryota > Metazoa > Chordata > Actinopteri > Characiformes > Prochilodontidae > Prochilodus > Prochilodus magdalenae. Next base: position 578,550 of record JAMWET010005807.1, on the reverse strand, counting down.
TATAAGAGTATATGCGGTATGTAAGTATAAGAGTATATGCGGTATGTAAGTATAAGAGTATATGTGGTATGTAAGTATAAGAGTATATGTGGTATGTAAGTATAAGAGTATATGCGGTATGTAAGTATAAGAGTATATGCGGTATGTAAGTATAAGAGTATATGTGGTATGTAAGTATAAGAGTATATGCGGTATGTAAGTATAAGAGTATATGCGGTGTATAAGTATAAGAGTATATGCGGTATGTAAGTATAAGAGTATATGCGGTATGTAAGTATAAGAGTATATGCGGTGTATAAGTATAAGAGTATATGCGGTGTATAAGTATAAGAGTATATGCGGTATGTAAGTATAAGAGTATATGCGGTATGTAAGTATAAGAGTATATGCGGTATGTAAGTATAAGAGTATATGCGGTATGTAAGTATAAGAGTATATGCGGTATGTAAGTATAAGAGAGTATATGCGGTATGTAAGTATAAGAGTATATGCGGTGTATAAGTATAAGAGTATATGCGGTATGTAAGTATAAGAGTATATGCGGTATGTAAGTATAAGAGTATATGCGGTGTATAGTAACATGAGTATAGAGAATATGCGGTATGTTAAGTAGTAAGAGTATATGGCGTGTATAAGTATAAGAGTATATGCGGTGTATAAGTAATAGAGTATAATGCGGTAATGTAGTATAAGAGTATACTGCGGTTTATAAGTATAATAGCGTATATGCGGTATGTAAGTATAAGAGTATATGTTATGGTATGTAACAGTAATAAAGAGTATATGCGGTATGTAAGTATAAGATGTATAATGCGGTTATGTAATGTATGAAGAGATATATGCGGTAATGTACGATAAAGTATACAGAGTATATGCGGTGTATAAGTATAAGAGTATATGTGGTATGTAAGTATAAGAGTATATGTGGTATGTAAGTATAAGAGTATATGTGGTATGTAAGTATAAGTATAAAAGTATATGCGGTATGTCAGGATATGTATTGTTTTAGACATCTCATGAGCTGAACCTTGACGTGTCACCCTGTAGAGTCTTCAAGATCACCAAACACATCCATTTAGTTGGGTGTGTCTAAACCTTTGACTGCTACTGCATGCTCCGGTGCTTTTATTGTTTGGACCATTAGTGAACTGTTAACACTCCTGTACCGAGTTTTGCGGGTGTGGCCTTTTTGCTGTATCATCATCCCTACCACCATTCACACCTACACAAGCACTAAACCCTTCAGAGTGCCGAATTCCACATAGACCTCTGTAACCTCATCACTGTGCTCCCACAGAGGCATTTAACCGGTATGGAGTGCATGACCCCTGATCCCCCTGGTGTAAGTGTTCTCAGACGTGTTCCTGGAGAAACCCAGCACATTTGGGTGATTCCCTGCCAAAATACACCCAGTTTATCACCGGAGGGTTAATGAGCTGATCGTTTGGATCAACTGTGTTGGATACAGGTCAAACACTACAATGTCCCAGGAAGTGGGGCTCTCCAGGAGCTGGGTTGGGAACCACTGCTCTAGTTAGGCCCAGCCACCACAGACTTAAAGTGCAGTGGGAATCAGTGAGTGTATATGGGATTACTTTGACGACTCGGGTGTTCTTAAAGCGAGGCAAATGTGCCATGACCTAGGCATCTGCAGCATCCCAACCGGTGTACATAAGCTTCCATGACGTATAAGCAACATTAGCTCCGCCGATGTAAGATGTAAAAGACCGCCTCACTGCACTGCAGGTAAATGGGAAACTATGCAAGCCCCCTTTACCGCGGAACTATCGCTCTGCTTGCATCCCAACAGGATGCCCTCATTATTTTAGCCTGTGCTGGAGGAATTCTCTAATCGGAGCTGTAATCTGCTCCGAGGCTTTAATGAACTGCTTGAAGGAACCAGCTTTCCAAACCTAAAGCGAGTCTTGGCCTCGGCCTCCACCAAGCCCTAATTCAGCACGATCGCAAACACAGATTTCAGCTCCCATTAAACATAACGAGGATTTGATTGGAAGAGGTGCAAAACACCCTGTTCCATTCTTGGGCCGGGTTATGTAAGACCTGCCGCAGGGCTGTTCTGCTCCGCTCTTATTAGTGAGCCAGTCTAAGAGGCAGCAGACCCCCGGCCTGCCTCGCTAACTCAATCAGGCCGCTGCCAACCTGGTCTACATGACCACAACAGCTGCAGAGGAACTGCAAACGTTTGATGTTACATAGGGAAGGAGGAGGCAGACGGTCGTACTTCCATGGAGCACCGGCTGGAACTTTTTACCGTCATGTAGGCTCACACTGCCGGCTTTTCAGTGCCAAAGAGGGGTCTTTGGAGTGACGCCTCACAAACAACACCATCTGATTCACTAAAGGTGGCTTAAAGGAACGGTTCTTTAAATGAACGGTTCTTTAAATGAACGGTTCTTTAAACAAACGGTTCTTTAAACAAACGGTTCTTTAAACAAACGGTTCTTTAAACAAACGGTTCTTTAAACAAACAAACGGTTCTTTAAACAAACAAACGGTTCTTTAAACAAACAAACGGTTCTTTACACAAACAAACGGTTCTTCAAATAAACAAACGGTTCTTTAAACAAACAAACGGTTCTTTAAACGAACGGTTCTTTAAAAGGGGCCATAGAAGCATTGTATTCTGCATTCTCTGATGTCTTTAACAGTGCTGTGAAAATCTTTTTTGGAATCTGATTTATTCTGTTTTTTTACGGCGGCCAAGATGTGCAAAACAAATGAACGTGTGAAAAAACAAAACGACAAAAATAAAAAAAATTGAAAATGAAAAAAAAAAAAATTTTAATTCAAGAAAAAAAATTACAAAAGTAAAAACAAATTTGCGAGACATGAAACAGTTTTACCAGCACTGAAACGGTGAACTCTGACGCAAAGGGGAGGTCTAACACACAGGAAGTGCTTCCTGCGGACCCTGGTCAATCAAACTGTATGCGGTGGCTAAAATGCGTGCCATAAAATGTGACAAATCATGCTTCAGCGTCGTCCCCGTCCCCGACTGTGTTTAAGCTTTGGGTCACCAACTGATGGGTAACCAGAGTTCATGGTTTCATCAATTATGATTAGCTGTCCAGGATCTACATAAACAAAGCAGTCTCAGACCATCAACACTACCACCGCCATGCTTCCCTGCCGGTGTTATGCTCCTACAGGGGAATGCAGTGTTGGCTTGGCACCAGCTGTAACTTCCCCAACAGTCCGCTAAATCAGATTCCAGAGTCTTGGGGGTCATCTAGACGCTTTGGTAAACGTGACACTAAAAATTGAGCCGGGTTGTCAGCTCTGCTCTGATTTGCTGATTTACAGTGAGACACTTTGATGATCAGATAAGCAACGTGTCTAAACAGACACAGGCGGATATTCAGCTGTCCACCTCCACCGCTGCAGTAACGTGCTGAAGCGGGACGTGCTGAAGCGGGACGTGCTGAAGCGGGACGTGCTGAAGCAGGACGCGTCTGAGGTCAGCTCTGAGTGATTTTGCTTGGTCACTCCGAGTGGTTGTGGCCTTTTTAACCCCCATGTGTAACAGATC
>JAMWET010005807.1:527500-570000 GCA_024036415.1 Prochilodus magdalenae | reverse complement strand
GATGCGAGAGAGAGCGAGATGATGCGAGAGAGAGCAAGCGATGATGCGAGAAAGAAAGAGATGATGCGAGAGAGATGATGCGAGATGATGCGAGAGAGAGCAAGATGATGCGAGAGAGAGCGAGATGATGCGAGAGAGAGAGCGAGATGATGCGAGAGAGAGAGCGAGGTGATGCGAGAGAGAGAGCGAGATGATGCGAGAGAGAGAGAGCGAGATGATGCGAGAGAGAGCAAGCGATGATGCGAGAAAGAAAGAGAGATGATGCGAGAGAGAGATGATGCGAGAGAGAGAGAGATGATGATGCGAGAGAGAGAGAGAGATGATGCGAGATGATGCGAGAGAGAGCAAGATGATGCGAGAGAGCGAGATGATGCGAGAGAGAGCAAGATGATGCGAGAGAGAGAGCGAGATGATGCAAGAGAGAGAGCGAGATGATACGAGAGAGAGCGAGCGATGATGCGAGGAAGAGAGAGAGATGATGCGAGAGAGAGAGAGAGAGATGATGCGAGAGAGAGAGAGAGATGATGCGAGAGAGAGAGAGAGAGAGAGAGAGATGATGCGAGAGAGAGAGAGAGAGATGATGCGAGAGAGAGAGAGAGATGATGCGAGAGAGAGAGAGAGATGATGCGAGAGAGAGAGAGAGATGATGCGAGAGAGAGAGAGAGATGATGCGAGAGAGAGAGAGAGATGATGCGAGAGAGAGAGAGAGAGATGATGCGAGAGAGAGAGAGATGATGCGAGAGAGAGAGAGAGATGATGCGAGAGAGAGAGAGAGATGATGCGAGAGAGAGAGAGAGATGATGCGAGAGAGAGAGAGAGATGATGCGAGAGAGAGAGAGATGATGCGAGAGAGAGAGAGATGATGCGAGAGAGAGAGAGATGATGCGAGAGAGAGAGAGAGAGAGGATGCGAGAGAGAGAGATGATGCAAGAGAGAGAGAGAGAGATGATGCGAGAGAGAGAGAGAGATGATGCGAGAGAGAGAGAGAGATGATGCGAGAGAGAGAGAGAGATGATGCGAGAGAGAGAGAGAGATGATGCGAGAGAGAGAGAGAGATGATGCGAGAGAGAGAGAGAGATGATGCGAGAGAGAGAGAGAGATGATGCGAGAGAGAGAGAGAGATGATGCGAGAGAGAGAGAGATGATGCGAGAGAGAGAGATGATGCGAGTGAGAGAGATGATGCGAGTGAGAGAGATGATGCGAGAGAGAGAGCGAGCGAGATGATGCGAGAGAGAGCAGTATACAGCTCATGGCTGGTGCAGGTTCTGAAGGTTCTAGATAGCTAATAACAGGTGTGTTTGTGTTGTAGGCATCTTGCTACCTGGTTCCCCTCACCACCCCGTGACCAAAGCAGTCAGTCAGTAAGTCTCTCTCTAATAAACCATTTCACTTTCAACCGATCAACGACCGAAATCAGCAGGAATTTCCAAAAACCCAAGGAATTCTCCTCCAACATCCCACATTTACAAAGGAATTACAACGGAACCCAAACTGGCCTATCACGTTTCCAAAGCCCTGGAAGGAACAAGCTGGTCCCGTTTAAACAGCTGTTAAGATAAAGACTTACCGAAAACAAGCGTTGTGCCAGACGTCTTTGAGGACCTTGACGTGGAAAGCGTCCTGAATCCTGCCACCACATCCCGTACACTCACGGTCCGTCCTATCTGCGGGTCAGAGACACACCAACAGACCACTCCATACGATTAGAGCCTACACACATGCACTGGACACACTTCTTCACACTCCGTACTTCGTATTCCTTTGGCACACGCCGGACTTAGCTGTGCGACTACTTTCCCATTATGTAATCGCTTCCTGCTGATCCGAGTCCAAGAGAGCCGGCCTAAAATATGGTTTACGTTAGCGTGTCTCCAGCTATTTTTAGTAGGGTGGGATCTTTAAAGGAGGCTAGCCCACCTATTTCTGTTCTCTTGGCTTTTCTGCTTGCTCGGGCCGATTCCAGTGTTTACCACAGGAGGTGGACAGTGACAGATACTCAGCCACGTGTAGTTAGAGGCAGATTCTGAATCATTTGGAAGTCAGAGGATTTTAAATGAGCATTCCAGAACATTCAGCTCAGCATTATTTACTCACATGGCTCGGGGTTCACTCTCACTACGCTTTGGTGAAGACATCACCTGTGCTGCTGTGCCAAAGCTACCCCTGCTGTAAGCATGCCTACCACTCACCACCTGCACCGGTGCCCAGCAGTACAGAGGGCGAGATCTTCCAATCTAAGTACTAGGAAAAAAATCTGACAGGCCTTATCGCTGTACCTGACCGACCCAACAGCCACGATTGCCAAGCAGTGATGCCCTCCATGAGTCACCCTGTCAGCACCGTTGGCAGGCGGCTGCATGACGCAGGACTGTATGCACACACCGTTATGATGACTGCCCTTAACGCCACATCAACGTCACCAAAGACTCAAATGTGCCACACATCTGAAAGGCCTACCTAGTGTCACTCCACCTCCACCCATACCGCAAAATCTGCAGGAACTGCGTGAGGATATTTAGGCTGCATGGGATGGATTATCACAGGACACCATTAGGAACCTCTACACCTCCATGCTGAGACGTTTGGCATGCTGGGCTGGCAAACATGGTGGCCTTGCTCCATACTGAGAGACAGACTTCTGTATGTGTAGCTCAATAAATATTCCCTGGTCTACATTTATCTTCACTTATTGATCCTAGCACCCTTTATCTTCCTTCCCAACAGCACTGCCATCCCACACTTCCTTCTGGGTGCAGCTGTTCCCTTGACGATGTGTGTAAAATGGTTTATCTGCACTGTAGACACGGGGACCCCAGTTACTATCACCACCACTGCAAAGAAATCTGAGTCTGGAAGTTTCTCTACTACTGAATCATTTCACATCAGACCACCCTGAATGACTCAACCAGTGAATTCCACCTGTCTGTATGCATTAGCCTCGACCTCAGGGAAACACCAGGGGGGCTTCTTTATGCTTATAGAGGGGATTCCTACCGGTGCGAGTCAGAGAACACAGATGGATGGATGCAGAAGGAGGATGCAAACCTGAGAATTGTGTCACACAGATGAAGCTGAGGAAAACAATGTGGTGTATGGCATATATGGAATATACACATATACATACATATACATATATACATATATATATATATATATATATATATATATATATATATATATATATACACATACATACATACACACACATTATATATATACATACACACATATATATATATATATATATATGTCTTATGCCTTCATTCTCCAACAGATTCAATGGAACAACCTGAGACAATGTCATATTCATAACCATGGCATGTATGTGAGAGAGCTTTTATAGGAGGTGGACGTCTGGTTCCCATCACCACCACCGCTGGGAACGATCCTGACTGGCAGGTTACGAAGCAGCTCACCCTGAAGTCCTCTGAATGGCTTTGTTTACATCTCAGCTCTTTAATCATGGAGGAATTTTGGGAAAACCGGTGGAGATGCCCTTTAAGGAGCTAGCCTTTCTAGGCTGCTCCTTTTGTTAGCTCCACATAAAGATATGCTGAGCTGTAAAACCAGCACACTGACTTGACTCGCCCAGCTTCTTCTTCGAATTTCCCGTTCCACCTTAAATGGGGCAGAAGTTCCATTGTGGCTCCTTACGCTCAGCTGAGCAACCAGTGTGTCTGCCGCACCAATTAAGGTGGAACGGGGCAATTCGAACAAGAAGCAAATGTGTCGGAACGCAACTGCTCCACCATTTAAGGTGGAACGGGACACGTCGATCTTCAGTCGTCTCAATGTAACTTAACTACAGCACCGTTTAAGGTGGAACAGGACAATACGAACCTGAACGCCAGAACGTAACTATTGAACCATTTAAGGTGGACCGGGGCAATTGAAACAAGAAGCTGAGGTTTCTGAACAGAACTTGTGCACCATTTAAGGTGGAACGGAACACTTCGAACTAGAACATGAGATGTCAGGTTGTAACTGCTGCACCTTTTAAGGTGGAATGGGACGACTCCATTCAGAAGCTAAGGTGTCAGCACGTAAAAGTAAATGGCTGCACCATTTAAGGTGGACCTGGACAATTCGAACCCCGAGCGCCTGAAAGTAACTCAACTCTTGGACCATTTAAGGTGGAACGACAAGATTGGAACAAGAAGCTGGGCGAATTACTGAAACAGACTTCAGTTTCGTGACTACATTACAGTCTGTGACCGAATACGCCATTCGTGTGGGCTGTGTGCGTCTTGTTGTTGGACCTACCTTCTTGTTCGTCCATCTACTTGCTGCTTGTGCTGCTGCTGCTGCTGCTGCTGCTGGAGTGGCTTAAACAGAGAGAGCCTAAAGTTCACATGCTGGTCCAGATTTCAGTGATGTTCACCCTGCACCCCCGTGATGCTGTTTCGGACCGAACGCGTTTAACTACCATGAAGAAAACAGAGGAGAAAGAGGGGGGCGTGAAGGAAAAGACAATAGAGTTTGTGATCAAGCCAGCGCTCCTGTGTCGGAGCGGCAAGGAGCAGCAGCCCTCTCGCTGGGTGACGTCACGCGTCGAAATTCCTGTACGGAGAGCGGAAGGGATCAAACAGTAACACCTGAAACAGAAGCGCGCAGGAACAGGACAGAGGACAAACACCGAGCGTACAGCGCCATCTGCTGCCCGGCACGCCACAGCACCACCACCACCAGAGCCAGCACTTTCGTAACATGCGTTAAAGGGCTGATCCCTCAGTTTTTCAGAACGTGTCGGTTCAGGGTTGTTCACAGTGGTGGTGATATATATAATCCAGTATTCTGGTGCTTGAGGATTGGATTGTCCCATTCCACTTTAAACGGTCCTGTGGTTAGGGTACATTCAGGCGAATGAGGTTCAAATTTTTGAATGGTCTCTCCTGTAGGCTACCTCCTTATCCCGGCGCAGCTGCTTCAGTCTGGCATTAAACCAGGGCTTGTCATTACTGAGTCCTGATGGGAACACAGATGTCCTCACAGAAGCTGATGCAGGATGTCACAGTGTCAGGGTATTCATCCAGGGTGCTTGAAGCATCGTCAAACACACACCGGTCTGTCAGTCCCATGCAGTCCTGGAGGCTTTCTTTACACCTCCCTGGTCCACTTCTTCACAGCACTGACAGCAGGTTTAACACACACAGCTTCTGTCTGTAGGTTGAAAGAAGATGGACCAGGGAATGGTCAGACTGACCCAGAGCAGCATAGGGGACAGATCGATACGCGCCCTTCAATACAGTGTAGCAGGGCTTTAGAGTGTTACTCTCTCTGGTGGGGCAGGTGACGTGCTGTCTGTGTTTAGGCGGTTTGCTGGTGATCTTAGCTCTGTTCAAGTCCCCTAGAATGACACCTCACCTCTTCTCTTTGTGCTCGGCGCTGGTAGAGCGTGCTGGGCCTTGTGCACGCATGGGTAAGGTGGAATGTAAACTCCTAGCACACCAGTTTATGAAGAATGATTCCAGGTTAGGGCTGCATGTGTTCATTAACACCGTGACACCAGCCTGTACACCGACCCTGGTTAATATAAAAGCAGATCCCTTCGCCCTTTGTCTTCCCAGAGAGCTCTCCAGGATGCACATGCAAAACATTTAGAATTATGAAATTCCATCTTAATATGTTATGCTGTGATGATGCAACCCACCAGATGACCGCTCTCAGTGACTTGGTATATGGTCACAGGGGCGGCACTGCCAACACCACAGTGCTCTGTGTTCTTTATGCTCTACAGCAGAACATTGAGTAAAGGCTGCAGTCCGTATGTGAAAGAGTCTGCAGCTGTAAAATGAACAGCAGGTAACTAAATGTTCACTAATCTGAGCTACAGATTGCATACATACCATTAATATGCTAATGGCTAAGCACTAAACACAGCTAGTCACAAATATAGAATTGGAATTTTATTGGCTACTGAAATTCTCTGAACTGATTGGCTTGTTGAATTCTGCATTCTGAATGGCTTCTTGAATCCTGGGGTCTGCTAGGCCCATTGAACCATGCTTCTTTGAGTGGGCAATAAATCCTGCAGTGTGATTGGCTATGAAAGCTGCACTCTAATTTACCAATAGGAATCCTGAGCTCTTCTAACTAAAGCAACCTGATCCAGCAACCTGATTGGATATTTAAAACTCGCACTTTGCATTTTCCTCAGAATTGCATTTTGAGTTCAGATTGGCCACTTGTATCCAATGCAGTGCCGATTGGGAATTGGACTTTGTCTTTCCTTAGGATGTACTAACCACATTATCCATCTTGTCTAACTGCGGGAGGACACCAGAGTACTGGAGGAAAACCCCATGAAGACAGCTACACAACTTACCTGCTGGCAGCTTGCCAACTACCCATCACTGCACAGTTGGATACAAATCCAGTTCCACCTATCATGCTTCTGTTCAAATTTGGAGGGCTGGTATCCAGCACAGCTTGATTTGGTTCCCACTAAAGCTGGCAATTAGTACGAGCGTATTCAGGTGTGCTTGAGCAGGTAATTATCAAACTGTGTTGGACAGCAACCCTCCAGGACCGGAGTACAACCTTGGTTTACGTCTCTATACTGTGAAACATTTTTTAGAGAAATACACTATTAGGAGAAGGGGAGGAGAAACAGTATATTACTATAGCGAAGAATAGCGATAGGAGGTGTAGTTATAGGAGGTGTAGTGTAAGAAGGTGTAGTGATAGGAGGTGTAGCGATAGGAGGTGTAGTAATAGGAGGTGTAGTGAAAGAAGGTGTAGTGATAGGAGGTGTAGAGATAGGAGGGGTTGGGAGAAGGGGAGGAGAAACAGTATATTACCATAGCGAAGCATAGCAATAGGAGGTGTAGTGATAGGTGGTATAGTGATAGGAGGTGTAGTGAAAGGAGGTATAGCGATAGGAGGTATAGTGATAGAAGGTATAGTGATAGGAGGTGTAGTGAAAGGAGGTGTAGTAATAGGAGGTATAGTGATAGGAGGTGTAGTGATAGGAGGTGTAGCGATAGGAGGTATAGCGATAGAATGTATAGTGATAGGAGGTGTAGTGAAAGGAGGTGTAGTAATAGGAGGTTTAGTGATAGGAGGTGTAGTGATAGGAGGTATAGCGATAGGAGGTATAGTGATAGGAGGTATAGTGATAGGAGGTGTAGTGATGGGAGGTGTAGTGATAGGAGGTGCAGTTATAGGAGGTGTAGTTATAGGAGGTGCAGTTATAGTAGGTGTAGTGATAGGAGGTGTAGTGATAGGAGGTATAGTGATAGGAGGTGTAGTGAAAGGAGGTGTAGTGATAGGAGGTGTAGTAATAGGAGGTATAGTGATAGGAGGTGTAGTGATAGGAGGTGCAGTTATAGTAGGTATAGTGATAGGAGGTGTAGTGATAGGAGGTGCAGTTATAGGAGGTGTAGTGATAGGAGGTATAGTGATAGGAAGTATAGTGATAGGAGGTGCAGTTATAGGAGGTGTAGTTATAGGAGGTGCAGTTATAGGAGGTGTAGTTATAGGAGGTGCAGTTATAGGAGGTGTAGTTATAGGAGATGCAGTTATAAGAGGTGTAGTTATAGGAGGTGCAGTTAAAGGAGGTGCAGTAATAGGAGGTGTAGTTATAGGAGGTGCAGTTATAGGAGGTGCAGTTATAGGAAGTGTAGTTATAGGAGGTGCAGTTATAGGAGGTGTAGTTATAGGAGGTGTAGTTACAGGAGGTGCAGTTATAGGAGGTGTAGTTATAAAAGGTGCAGTTATAGGAGGTGTAGTGATAGGAGGTGTGGTTGTAGGAGGTGTAGTTGTAGGAGGTGTAGTGATAGGAGGTGTAGTGATAGGAGGTGTGGTTGTAGGAGGTGTAGTGATAGGAGGTGTAGTGATAGGAGAGGCTGTTCACAGTGACTTAATCAAAAATCTTTTATAGGAAGCTCCTTGTGAAATCCACAGGACAGATGACATGGGAAGGCTCAGTGGCAGAGCTGGCACGAGAAGGCTCAACGATGGGACCGACATGGCAAGGCTCAATCCTGGGGGCCAAGCAGGAAGACCCAACATCAGTGCTGGCGAGAAGGAGGTCTGCCAGAGCGTCAGTATGGATGAATAATATCAGAGGATAAAAAGAATCCTGACGCTGCACTGTACATTTATTTATGATATACAGAAGAGATGTTTGCTGCCCACAGGACGCTGCCCACAGGACACTGCCCACAGGACACTGCCCACAGGACACTGCCCACAGGACGCTGCCCAGTACATTTATTTATGATATACAGAAGAGATGTTTGCTGAACCAGGTAATACGTCAGGATTACTGCTGCTCCACCTTGTACATGTACGATCAGAGACAACAGCTCATCTGCTGCTGCACAGTGCAGTGCTGGTCATCCTTAGTCCCTCATCAGTGATTACAGGAAGCTGCTCACAGGACGCTGCCCACAGGACGCTGCCCACAGGACACTGCCCACAGGACGCTGCCCACAGGACGCTGCCCACAGGACACTGCCCACAGGACACTGCCCACAGGACGCTGCTGGCTGGATAGTTTTGGTTGGTGGAAGAGTCTCAGTCCAGCAGCACTGCTGTGTCTGATCCACTCACACCAGCACAACACACACTAACACACCACCGCCACGTCAGTGTCACTGAAGTGTTGAGAATGATCCACCACCCACATAATACCTGCTCTGTGGTGGTCCTGTGGGGGTCCTGAATATTGAAAAACAGGGTAATAAAGTATAGAGAGAAACAGATGGACTACAGAAACCATAGAACGACCCAGTGTTCCTATATGGTCAGTGGAGCTGATAAAATGGACAGTGAGTGTAGATACATTGAGGTGGATCTAATGTTCTGGCTGATCAGTGCATTATGGTGTATTATGACGTATTACCAGATAACATACATGAACATAGCAGTCACAGAGGAGCAGAAACAGGACTGGTATTGGTTGATACAGAATTCTAGCTGCAAATATTTGTGCAAAAATGCAAGTAGTGAAATATATGGATTATATATGATCTATAACTATATAAATATGTATCTCCACACTTATAATAGACTTACATTTAAACACAACATCTTAGAAATACTCTGGAGATGTGAGAAGGAGGTAGATGGTGTGTGTGTGTGTAGGTGTCCGTCAGTTCAGATTGTGGGAATGGTGATGGCTGAGAGGGCCTGACTGCTACCTTCTTCCAGCAGGCCTCAATGTTGGTGGCCTTCCCGGATGCAGCGTGTGGTGTAAATGTCCATGATGGAGGAAAGACTTGATCTTTGTAAGCTGTCCTCTCTATTTGCTGAAGGGTCTTGTGGATGGGGGCAGTGCAATGTCCAAACCAGCCAGTAAAATGGCTGCTCAGGATGCTCTCCGTAGTGGCTCTATGGTACAGTGGTAAGCTTTCTTGGCTATGGTGCTGGCATTCAGGGTTCAGGTGGGGTATTCTGATAGGTAAACACCAAGGAACTTGGTGCTGGTAACAATCTCCATAGAGCAGTTGCTGTTGATGAGCAGAGTGGTCACTTGTGCTCTCCTGAAGTCACCAGCCATCTTCTTTGTCTTGTCTCATTCATACGCAGGTTATTGACATTGCACCAGCCTGTCAGTCACCACACCTCTTCTCTGTTTGCAGATTCATCGTTCTTGCAGATGAGAGCGATCGCAATCACACTTTTCCCCTTAAAGATCTTGGTAAAATACTTGAACCCAGAGGGAAATGTGGGATTGCAGTGCAGTGCTGTTGGGAAGGAAGATAAAGATTACCAGGAACAATAAATGATGGTACAGTTAGACTGATATGGGTAATATTTTATTATATATTTATATTATATAAATATTTTTATCATATAAGTAGTGTCTCTCAGTAAGGCACCGCCATATTTGCTAACCCAACCTGCCAGACGTCTTGGCATGGAGTTGTAGAGGTTCCTAATGGTGTCCTGTGATAATCCATCCCATGCAGCTTAAATATTCTCACACAGTTCCTGCAGATTGGGTGAAGGTGGACTGCCACCAAGGCCTTCTGGGCACGTGACAACAAACCGTTGGTCTTGGTGCTGACGAAAGTTTTGACAAAAGTGGGACTTATCACTGAAGATGGCCCGCTGCCATTCTAAGTCACTCCATGCCAATCTGACCTGACACCAGTGCAGTCTTTGGCGACACTGATGTGGTGTTAATGGCAGTTGCTGGACCAGGCTGCGTGCACATGCGTCATGCAGCCATCTGCTTGGCAACAGATCACTAATCACTGCTTGCTGAATGTCTGTAATTGTGGCTGTTGGGTCAGTCAGGTACAGCGATAAGGCCCGTTCTTAAACCCACCCACCAAGTTTCATTCCTGTCCGTTGATTCCCTCTGGGTGCAACTATAGCACCTTAGAAGACACATAAAGGTTCAATAGTGATTCTGTATAATAAGGAAAATGGAGAAGCTTGCATTGTTAACCCCACATTTCATCACCACCACTGTAAAGAAATCTCAGTCAGCAAAACCATATCACGTCAAAGCACTCTCAATGACTTTCTTTACATAAACAGAATCATGCAGAAATTAAAAAAATTTCTCTCAACTTTTTAACGCGTTTTGAAAAGAGACATCGTCGATTTGTCATGCACACCATGAAATACACTTTGATGAATATGAAACTGAACATCCGCAAAACTATTATTGGTGTTGATAAATCCTTTGACATTCTGTACACTGAAGAACTTTACAGTCTGTGTTTGTCATGAAGTGACGAGTGAGTGTAAAACCTTGACAGCTGTGCTCTATTAGCCACTGGAGGGCGACAGCTCCTCCTTATCTAGAAGGACTATCCCATTCAAAGAGGTTGAGCAGAATACAACTCATCACAGACATTCAGAATCCCCAAGCCTAACCTCAGCTAGTGCAATCACTCTTAGCATCACTGTCTAAGGAACTTACAGCCTTGAAATGGTAAACAGTTGGTTTTGTTTCAGAGAGCGATGTTATGTTACATCATGTTCCATTAGTTGACGCAAACCAAGTTACACAACACATCCAGCCCTTGTGCACTCAAGAGGTTCAGGAGTCGCCTGGTTCCCATTACCACCACTGTAAACAATTCTGGTTGGGTAGGTTTCTCTAGAACAAAGCATTTCAACACTGACCCATGCGAAATGACTATGTACAAACCGGATCCCAAAAAAGTTGGGACACTAAACAAATTGTGAATAAAAACTGAAAGCAATGATGTGGAGGTGCCAACATCTAATATTTTATTCAGAATAGAACACAAATCACAGATCAAAAGTTTAAACTGAGAGAATGCATCATTTTAGGGGAAAAATATGTTGTTTCAAAATTTCATGGCGTCAACAAATCCCAAAAAAGTTGGGACAAGTAGCAATAAGTGGATGGAAAAAGGAAATTGAGCATATAACGAACAGCTGGAAGACCAATTAACACTAATTAGGTCAATTGACAACATGATTGGGTATAAAAAGAGCTTCTCAGAGTGTCAGTGTCTCTCCCTGTCAGCGTCCTGCCCTGTTGCACTCACACCCATCATCATGAAGTGCTTCGAGAGGCTTGTCATGAGGCACATCAAGACCCTGCTGCCTCCCTCACTAGATCCTCTGCAGTTCGCGTACCGTCCCAACCGCTCAAGAGACGACGCCATATCCACCACCCTTCACCTGGCGCTCACCCACCTGGACAATAGGGACACTTATGTTCGAATGCTGTTTATAGACGTTAGTTCAGCATTCAACACAATCATTCCTCAGCACCTGATCGGAAAGCTGAACCTACTGGGCCTGAACACTTCTCTCTCTAACTGGATCCTGGACTTCCTGACTGGGAGACCTCAGTCAGTCCGGATCGGACGCAACACCTCCAGCACCACCACGCTGAGCACTGGGGCCCCCCAGGGCTGTGTGCTCAGTCCTTTGTTGTTTACCTTGCTGACTCACGACTAGCTCGAACCACATCATCAAGTTTGCGGATGATATGACTGTGGTGGGTCTCATCAGCGAGAATGACGAGTAGAAGTACAACAGAGAAGAAGTACAACGATTAACGGACTGGTGTAGAACCAACAACCTGTCTCTGAACGTAGACAAGACCAAAGAGATGGTTGTTGACTTCAGAAGGACAAGGCGTGACCACTCTCCACTATACATCGACGACTCCACTGTGGAGATCGTCAAAAGCAAGTTCCTTGGAGTTCACCTGGCACATCTCCCACCTCCCATCCTCACCACCTTTTACAGAGGAACCATCGAGAGCATCCTGAGCAGCTGCATCACTGCCTGGTTTGGGAACTGCACCGCATCAGATCGCAAGTCCTTGCAGCGAGTAGTGAGGACGGCTGAGAAGATCATCGCTGTCTCTTTTCCCACCATCACGGACATTTACACCACACGCTGCATCCGCAAAGCAACCAGCATCGTGGATGACCATACACACCCCTCACACACACACTCTTTACCCACCTACCATCTGGAAAAAGGTACAGAAGCATCCAGGCCCTCACATCCAGACTGTGCAACAGCTTCTTGTCCCAAGCCATCAGACTCCTTAACAACCAGAGTCTGGTCTGAACAAACAAACACATTAGTGTCTGAACTGAAATCACTCTCTCTCACCCACACACACACACCACCTTTTTCCTTTTTCATTAAAAAAAAAACACAAAAAAAACTACTGCTATTGTTCCACCAACTGGATAACCTTAGTACTGCTGCTAAATTCAAATACAGTGTTTACAGTGTCTATTGTTTACATTTATACCAAATACGCACAACTGCACCTTACTGGGGGCCGACTGCACTGCACTGCCGACTGCACTGTTTCCCCTCCCCTGTATTTATTGTTTGTCTTGTAAATGGTCGTGTGTATTTATAGTGTATAGTCTGTGCACCTGCACACGTGCACTTTATGTTGTATTGTATTGTGTAGTCTAGTGTTACCTGTAGCACCTTGGTCCTGGAGGAACGTTATTTCGTTTCACTGTGTACTGTACACCACTGTATATAGTTGAAATGACAAATAAAACCCCTTGAACTTGAACTCTCTAAAGGCCAAGATGGTAAGAGGATCACCAATTCCACCATTGTTGCGCAGAAAGATAGTGCAGCAATACCAGAATGGTGTTACCCAGCGTAAAATAGCAAAGACTTTTAAGTTATCATCATCAACCGTGCATAACATCATCAAAAGTTTCAGGGTCTTTTAAAATGGAATGTGGCAAAATGGAAGACTGTTCTGTGGTCAGATGAGTCACGATTTGAAGTTCTTTATGGAACACTGGGACGCCATGTCATCCGGACCAGAGAGGACAAGGATAACCCAAGTTGTTATCAACGCTCCGTTCGGAAGCCTGCATCACTGATGGTATGGGGTTGCATGAGTGTTTATGGCATGAGCAGCTTGCATGTCTGGAAAGGCACCATTAATGCAGAGAACTATGTTCAGGTTCTAGAACAACATATGCTCCCGTCTAGACATCATCTCTTTCAGGGAAGACCCTGCATTTTTCAACAAGATAATGCCAGACCACATTCTGCAGCAATCACAACATCATGGCTACGTAGGAGAAGGATCCGGGTACTGAAATGGCCAGCCTGCAGTCCAGATCTTTCACCTATAGAGAACATTTGGCGCATCATAAAGAGGAAGGCCCAAGACGATTGAACAGTTAGAGGCCTGTATTAGACATGAATGGGAGAGCATTCCTATTTCTAAACTTTAGAAACTCATCTCCTCTGTCCCCAGACGTCTGTTGAGTGTTGTAAGAAGAAGGGGGGATGCCACACAGTGGTAAAAATGGCCTTGTCCCAACTTTTTTGGGATTTGTTGACGCCATGAAATTTTGAAACAACATATTTTTCCCTTAAAATTATGCATTCTCTCAGTTTAAACTTTTGATCTGTGATTTGTGTTCTATTCTGAATAAAATATTAGATGTTGGCACCTCCACATCATTGCATTCAGTTTTTATTCACAATTTGTTTAGTGTCCCAACTTTTTTGGAATCCAGTTTGTACATGTTAAATCTCAAAGAAAGGTGAACAAATTGGGGGAATTCCCAAATACAATGGTCTCACTTAGACTGTGGTGTCCAGAGGCACTAACCACAGATTGCCTCTATGGTCAGGCTATGGTTTGAGCTATTCATATGTTACACCATATGATGTCACCAGACACACTAACTCCTATATCTGGCTGCTACTGCTTCCCTACAGACGTCCCCTTGTTGTACAGGCTGTATACAAAAGATCCTTACATCCCGCTTCGTTTACCTGTCTTGCTTCTTCCTGGTGTGTGTAACGCACGGTATCAGTACATGAATCATCCGTCTCCTGCCAGCGCTGTATAGGCTGATGTCAGTTCATTTCTGTATGCCCACTGTCATTGTTCTCAGGCTGTGATCATGTGAGACCCAACCTTTCCTTTTCATCCACTCCGCAGCACCACCCACCACTCACCGTGCTCAGTTCTGCAGAGTCATGGTGAGCATGACTTTTCCAAAGACCTCCAACCAGCCATTCAACAAACGGACTCTCTGTATAATTTCACATGGATTACTATCTTTACACTGGCCTGAACTGTGACAACAGGAGATGCAGCAAATATGTGTAGGTGGGCGAGAGTGACAGAGAGAGAGAGCGTGTGGTGAAAGACGAACCCAAATGATAAAATAATGATTTCCTCACATCTGGTACTATAGCAGTTGTGGCCCCTTGATGATGTAGTCTCAGAACAACATGCTAGAACTGATTTGGCATGTCAAGATCTGTCCTTAGGAATTACCAGACGATCGTTTCAGATCGTAAAAAAAAAATTCTGACTCTTCAAGCCTTCTGCTAACACAACCATGGGCTCCTTAAAGCAGCTGGCTAAGGACCTGAAAGTGAACCTCACTGGTTTCTATATAAAAGGTACCAGAGGGCTCACGGCTTTCCCTCACGGAACCGTTATGCGATTTTGGTCAGGGTGAAAAATGTCCGCATGTGGCTTTACATGCCCATTTAGCTTGTTTGATTTAGGTCCTAGAATGAACTGACCTGCTTTGCCTATGAACGATTAGATGAGCTCTGCTTGGATTGGCTGCTGTACAGTATCACACTGGGCAACATGTCAGGAAATAAAATGAACCTCCATTTAAACAAAGATCATGTGGATTGTGTGGAGGCTTCTCATATCCGTTCCTCAGCTGCCAACAAGTGGATGAAATCACCCAGCATGGCTGCTATCTTCATGTTGCTGCTCGGGGTGTGTCTTGGTTTTTGGAGTGTGAGTTACCGTCAACCCTATTTGTTTCCTGATTACAAACACCGGACGGGATTTTGTAATAGGGCATGGCCGTGCTGGAGGTTTACATAGGCTGCTGAGATAAAATAAACCTGGGTTATGGGAACAGACTTCCAGTTGTCCATGCTTCTTCTGTGCAACACACCCCAACCCTATAATGTGCCATTTCATTTTCTATCTGAGCAGCTGCATCCAATCCTTACATCACCAAGAGCAGTGGCAAAGCGAAGAATGCAGTGGTGTATATCATGCCACGACTGGAGCTCTGGATTAACAAATCATACTTCTCCATCTGGCAATCCGATCGACAAGTCTGGGTTCGGTGGTTGACAGGAGAACGGTACTTGTCTGACTGCCTTGGGCCAAGTATAAGGTGTGGCGGAGGGGAGATGATGGCGTGGGAGTGTGTTTTAGGACTTGGGCTGGACGCCTAATGCTTCAGCAGAACAAGAGATTTTGGTCAATTTCATGCTCCCAACTTTGTGGGAACCGTTTGGGGACAGCCCCTTCCTGTTCCAGCATGACTGCGCACCAGTGCACAAAGCAAGGTCCATACAGACATGGATGAGCGAGTCTGGTGTGGAAGAACTTGACTGGCCTGCACCGAGCCCTGATCTCAAAGAACACCTTTGGGATGAATTAGAGCGGAGAGTTAGCATATTTCGATTCCCCACTCTCATAACTACAGGACTTACACGTTACTGACCGAGGAATCAGATGAATTACTGAATATCGATTTAATGAGAACAGTGAGATAAAAGAATATCAGGCCGGGGGTTCAAGGGGGTGAACTGTACAGGTGGGTACAGGTGTAAGTACCTCACAAAGACAGCAATACACACGTGATCATGTTAGATGCAGGTGTAGTCACAGCATCATTGGGCTTCAGTGATGCGAGCGTCAGTGGAAACAGCCCACAAGGAGAGGAACGCACACTTATCTGTTTCTGTGTTCGTTTGTTTTGGGAGAGAGGGAGGGGGTCCTCTAAGTAAAGCTATCCTAAAGCCATCGCTCCTCTTGCTGACGTCTGTCCGGAGAGGCGTGTCTCTATCTACTACAACCACGCTGCGGCGCTTTGTTTCTTCCGCACCCGTTTTCGGCCAGGCTCCGCCCTCCTGCACAAGGATTGGCTAATAGTACTGACCGCTAACATGTATATGAACTACCGTCCAATCCCAGGACAGGTGGTAAAAACCGGCTAGCCAGTCGCGGCACAGGGAGGGCGGGACGTGCCGGAATAGAGGCTGGAAGCGACTGTCTCCTAGCGACGTCCTATTCAGGAAATAAGGGCTCTGAGGGAAAAAAAATGTTGTGTAAAAAAAAAAAAGTTGTGTAACGCAAAGCATATAAGAGCGAATGTAAGGCGATGTCGGTAGCCTGCCGGCAATTTTATGACTGGAGCTCGAAATTATATATGGACAGAGACTGTGTGTTATGCAATCTGAGTTAGAATAGCTTTAGGAGCTGTTTAGGGTATCCATCCACCGACTCATTCATACACTGGCACAGCGGGTACGTTAGAGCAGAGACCGGCTTTCACAGACTGACATGCCGAGCCTGTAAACTTCTCACAGTGGGGAAGATATTTTGATATTAAAGACTTAATAATCTCGATTAAGAGTTCAGCTATCATCTCGAGTCGATTTTATGACCTGTATCTGGTTTTAAGTGCAACCTCAGCTCTTAACGGTGGTCTTAGGTTTACATTCACATATACCTTAGAAACTGAAGGCTAACGTTAGCTAGCTAGGTCATAGCATCCTTAACCCTCAGCCTGTGCACTAACATGGGGATGGGAAACGAAACGCAGCCGAGCGGATCCAGCAAGCTTGCCGCACACAGTGAAGAGGAAGACGGCGTCGTGGAGATCATAAAGCTGGAGGATGTGGAGCCAGCAGGGCAGCAGAGAGAGACCTGGACCCGCCGTCTTGAGTTCGTCCTCGCCTCGGTCGGTTACGCGGTGGGGCTCGGGAATGTGTGGAGGTTTCCGTACCTGTGCTACAGGAGCGGCGGAGGTAAGTAGGGGAAATATCGGGGAATGAGAAACCCTGTCTGCAGTTCGACCCGCTGGAAGGGATGATACGACAGAAATGTACCGCGATATTTGCAGACATGTGGGCTGTACCCGAAATGTATCGCGATATTTGCAGACATGTTGGCTGTACCCGAAATGTATCGCGATATTTGCAGGCATGTTAGCGGTACCCGAAATCTATCGCGATATTTGCAGGCATGGTGGCTGTACCCGAAATGTATCGCGATATTTGCAGAGATGTTGGCGATACCCGAAATGTATTGCGCAGACATGTTGTCGATTCCCGAAAGGTATCGCGATATTTGCAGACTAGTTGGCGATACCCGAAATGTATCGTGATATCTACATCGCTGAATTATATCGCTGCTGTCAGAGCAAAACTTTCACCTGCTCCGCATTTCGTCGTGGTGTATGATCAGTAAACAAATAGAAATCGTCCAAAATTGCTTGGAAAATAGATTTCATTTACTTAAATTAAAATGAAGCATATTTTACTTTTAACGTGTTTCATAATGTAAATAATTAGACCACCACGAATAGCATGCAGGTCTGGTGAAAACAGGGGAACTGTATCCTGCTACAGTCTAAGGACAGTAATCAGATTACAGGTACATTATAAAAACAGTTTTATTAGCAGGATTATATTCAACCCATAAAATGCAAATGTCTATAGAGGTGTTTGTAAGTATTTTATTGTTATCGTCAGAACTGAGTTCTGCTGTTCAGTCATGTACCCTGATTTTCCAAAGCACAAGATTCCACAGCAACAAGCCAATCTGGGGGTATTCCTAACTGTTACTGAATGCTATTTTACAGTTTGACTGGACATAGGATCAGTCTATTGGTACCCTCAACCTGAGTTAACCTGAGCTGGTTTGTTAAAATCACTCACATTGTTCTGGAGACCAAAGCTTGATTTCTAGTAATATAACTAGTGCTATGTTACATATTACAAGGTAGTTTGGCATTACATCAGCTTTTTTCCAGTGCAGCGCAGAATTTTTTTCATTCAATTTCATAACAGCACACCTGAGGCAGGCAAACCAGTACCCAGCAACCCACAGCCTCCAGGTAACCTGGCATGGGTGAATCTGGAGAACACCATGTGCAGTGGATGAAGGTCCTAAAGGAGGGTTGAAAACACCTGGGACAATTATAAAACATTAGACAGCGTTTTTGTCAGGGTAATTTACAGTAACGCAATTCAAATCAACTCAACTTTGTCATTTTATGTTAAAAAAACTCGAATTAAAAAAAAAAAGGTAAATAGTGAGTAACAGTGCAGTATGAGCAAAAACAATAAGACACATGCCAACAGCAGTTAGCATATGCAGAAGAGCGAGATACAGCTTAGTGTAAGTGTACATGTTGGAAAGTACAGTATGTTGAGATAGCCAGATGTGCAGTTTAGTGTGTATATATATATATATATATATATACAGTTATAAAGGACACATTGAATATTTGCTGGTCCAGTTTGTTCTTTCTAAGTAATCAGATCCGATTCATGTGTCCACACATTACCAATCAATCTGCTTAGCCTGGTGGGGGTTCACTTGAGGGGCCAGAGCGTTTAGACTGAGACACATTTGCCAAATTCTGTTTGAAGATGCATTTCAAACCATCTTCATGTGGTGTTTGGATCCAATTTGCAAATATTCAATGTGTCCTTTTGCTGTGTAGACTATCAGCCTGGATACAATCTGGATATGCCAAAAATCTGATTTGAGCTGGCAGTCTGAACATTAATCTGGCAATAGATGTTTTCTATTTTCCATAAATTGTGATCTAAAATGGTACTCTAATACCGTTTAGTTTTATTGTTCATTCAGTGATGTAGTGGACTGGACTTTGGAGTGGTCATTCCATTGGTTTGAGAACACCAGCAGATTTTGTGTCTCTGCTTTTTTTTTCTTCTTGGCAACTACACCCCATTTCAGATCCACGGCTTTGAGTTGTCTTCTCACGGAGGAAGGACACAGAAGCCCATGTGGATTGTTTCAGATCCGAACCAGGAATTGAGCTTGATGTTCTCTTCTCTCTCAGTGACGTAGCTTTAGGTGCTGTTTATCTGATCGTTGCTCCACCAGCTCTTCCAGGTGACTGTTAGGAGGTCTGTTCTGCTGATGGTGCTCTTATTTGCTTTTGACTTTTTCCATCTGTGTGGGATCTTATATCTCAACTCTTCAGAAAGAGCCCCTGAAGGCGAACGTGACTGAACATGAAATAAATGAAGGGTGGGCCCAGACCTTTTCCACTTTTCCACCAAGTTCCCCCTTTTGAATTTGGGATTTGAATACCTCTTGATAGACAAAGCTTCTCTCTAAAGAGTCTTTGCAGAACCACCTGTTTATGTAGGATCCTATAGGGGTGTATCCTAAAGCGTCTCCCTGCACTTCAAACAAGCTTTGAAAGAGGCTTATTTAGACAGTTGGGAGTAACCATAGGGAAATGTGTAATAGCTGACCTCTAACGTATTAACGTAAAACCTCCCTTCTACTAAAGCTCAATGGGAGAGGTACTATGCCCCATGACTATAGAATAACAAGCCACTGACTGGTTTCCTAAATGTGTTACGTCATATAATCATATAGCACTAGTCTTCTGAACACTGCCATCATCTTCTGAACACTGCCAGGGCTGTCATGTCTCCACTGTCCGTACACTTGAGACCTCGGCCGCATCAGAAGCCTCTTTGGTGCCCTTTGTTTGCTGGTAGTGTGGCCTACATTGTTTGTTCTGTTGTTAATCATAAGCTAAAATAAACGCGCATGTTGGCAGATATGGGTCACTGCGGCTATTATTCTCCTGTCACTGAAGTTCCTGCACTGATCTTTGTCAGCTGAACGGTTCACCACGGCCAATCAAATCAGGCCTCATCCAATTGGACTTCAGTTCATTTTCTGGTTTAGTTTTATACAGGAAATAAAACCCCAATGAATCAGGACAACCCATCTGGAATTCAGGTTCCTTTAACCGGCATTCCAACATCCTTAGATCTGACGTAGAAATGGAACTGCATTTAAATTGGCGTAGTTGAATAAGGAGCGTTCAGTACCTAGAACTGACATACTGTTAGTGTAGGGTAGCAGTGGACTACTAGGCGTGCCAGGAAGTAGCTGAATCTGCAGGTGTATGAAAGCGTAGGTCATACGGGTCTACCAGCAGTGGCCGAAATCCCAGTCTTTGTGCTAGGGAAGGCATCCACCAAATCCGGCCCAACTTCTAACTCTTTGATGCAAGATTGTCTCTGAGCATCGATTTGGCCTACATCCCGAAACTTGTCCAGTCTGTGCCCAACCGACCGGATCACAGCTGTGCTCGTAGAGGTGTTGCATGCCATTAGGTACATTTCAATGACAGGTGACTTTTTTTTTGTTCGTGTCTTACCTGTGATGTAATAACCGTAGCTCTCCCGTATCCGGCGGCAGGTGCAGGGGTTATGTAGTGTGATCGAACAGTCTAATTCATAATGGATGTGATGATTGTTAGGGCTTAGTGTCAGCTGTACATCTGATCTCAGCTGGAGAAGAAAGGTTCCTTTCCCGCACCTGTGTGATCCTGGCAGCACTATAAAGCACAGCATTGTTTTTCAGTTAGGGATGCGTTCCACTCTGTCTGGGAGTTTGGTCTTATGCTGATTAATGCAAGCCAGACTATCCGAGGCCTTTCCGACAACAATATGAACCGCTTTACGTTTGATTGGTATCACATGGCAGCTGTATGCCCGGTAAGGCATGTGTCTGGCAATAGATGTTTTCTATTTTCCATAAATTGTGATCTAAAATGGTTGTACTCTAATACCATTTAGTTGTACTGTTCATTCAGTGATGTAGAGGACTGGACTCTGGAGTGGTATTCCACCAAACCAGAAGAAGTGGGAACAGAATGTAAATGCAAATTAAAATATTACATCAGCTTCATTTCATTTGTTTCATTTTCAATATTCATTCATTCCTGCATTTCAGCCTAACAAAATATTCAGCACTTGGTTATGTTTTCTATACTTCCCAACTTTCTATATTATATAACTAATGATAAATATATATAACATCCCTTTTCCAACGCTCTTTCACAATCATCAACATTACTCATAAAAGACACGTGTAGGTTTGGTGGCACTTCGACAGATCGGTAATAAGTAGGTTGAGGTATGGTAATACTACGATAACAAATATGTATTTAATCAGTGATTACATGTCAATTTCCTAGTTACCAAATAATAATTCAGAAATTGAGCATCTGTAAGGCTGGATGTTTTAGAGGAGCTCCTCTTTTTATCTGTGGCTTATTTTAGCAGGATGGGCTGTTAGCCAGTCTCTGCATGATAATCGCCACTACAGTTCTTGTTGCACTGTGCTGAATAAAAGAGAACATTGGACCTTGATGTGCATTAAATCAACAAATATAAAACGACGGCCGTTTCTGAATAAATAAACTAAAACCAGTTTCTGATAATGGATCGGAATGCTGTGCATAGTATTGGATATTTTGGACATTTTAAAGAATTCTAATGTGCACTAAAGATAAATAGAAAAACCTCATCTAGAGGTCCTCAGGAAACAGGGTCCACTGGGTTCAGGACCACCTAATTAACCTCTTGGGTCCCTTGAATGTCAAGATAAAATTCAGGCGTGGTCACTATGGCTGCAACACCGACCTGCCTCTGGGTGGCGCTGTAGCAAACTGGCTCACCCAGTTGACTCTATGCCTAGGATATCTCTGGAAAACCTCCAGACTTCATACAGCATATTTGTGCAGCTTAAACCGGAATACTTTGCTGCCGTTGAAGCTAGCATCAGTGCCGTTGTGGTGGGAGGCCACTTGGGACATGAGAATTGATCCCAACGTGAGGCACAACAGGTGTCAGGTTTTGAAAACAAACAGGAGTTCTAATGCTGAACCCTGCAAAGCTTCAGTTCCCGTTATTCAGATGAGCTGCTCTTTTTATCTTGGCTTATTTTAGCAGGATGGGCTGTTAGCCAGTCTCTGCATGATAATCACCACCACTGATATGAATCCAGTTCTTGTTGCACTGTGCTGAATAAAAGAGAACATTGGACCTTGATGTGCATTAAATCAACAAATATAAAAAGGCGGCCGTTTCTGAATAAATAAACTAAAACCAGTTTCTGATAATGGATCGGAATGCTGTGCATATTATTGGATATTTTGGATTATTGGTCAAGCTTTAATATTATGTGGGATATTAACTTTTAGTGCATATTTGTTGTAGTAACCTTTGTGATGTTATTATAGAAGCATTTCAGTGCATCCACAAAATATGCGTTTGAATTTCTTTTTACTTTTAAAGTCTTAAAATCTCAAGTGGTTCAACCATCCAACCATGCGGATTAAGGAAACCACGTATATAATTTTGGCATATAAAATTTGACATAAAATAGTTTTTAAATTTGACTATGAAAAAAAATGAAAGCCATGTTGCAAAACTTCTAAAACACTAAACTCACAAAAAATAATTTCTACAAGTTCATACTTCTTTAAATGTCAGGTGGCATAACCAAAAATTACGGACTTTTAGTTTGACATACTTTTACAAAAGATGGTCATTAATAATTAATGTCAATAATCCATTCCTATTTTCTCTCTCTCTCTCTCTCTCTCTCTCTCTCTCTCTCTCTTTTTTCTCCCTCCCTCCCTCTCTCTCTCTCTCTTTCTCTTTCTCACTCCCTCCCTCTCTCCCTCTCTCCCACTCTCTCTCTCTCTCTCTCTCTCTCCCCCTCTCCCCCACACTCTCTCACTCTCTCTCTCTTTCTCTCTCTCCCTCTCCCCCACTCTCTCTCTCTCTCTCTCTCTCTCTCTCTCTCTCTCTTCTAGGTGCCTTTCTCATCCCTTATTTGATCATGCTCTTTCTCTGTGGTATCCCGTTGCTCTTTATGGAGTATGCCATTGGACAGTACACTCGCTTGGGGCCGGTTCATGGACTGGCCAAAATATGCCCTCTTCTTAAAGGTGAGTGAGTTGTGTGCATCAGTGGTGCCCAAGCTTGTCAAATAGTTTGGTCACCTGCTATAGACCTTTCCTGTGTTCCCACACTGTCCACATACACCGTCCAGCAAAAAGGCAAGAGCGTTTGACGTACGAATGCTGTGTTTACCAACCCTGTATCACAAAACATTGGCGTGTAAATTCTAATCTCCTCCACCCACGACGGGACTGATACACTTTATTCTAACTATTATCTTTAAGGACAAAAAACGAAACAGGTCTCAAACACATTTATACACACTGTCGTTAGTCATGAATGGCTTTAAAATATAATAGATAAATATTATATTTGTAATTAATGTGACATATATTGTGCTGTTTGTCGCTGCTGTTGGAACGAAGCCTCATTTCTGCCATCATGAAGGGACCAAAAGGAATAGACCAGGATTCCTCTTATTGGGTCTGGTTCCATTGGGTCATGTTCCATTGGGTCTGGTTCCATTGACTTCCATTAAAATGAATGTTTTTATTCTAAGGTGTTTGATGTTTGATTGCTTCATATTTTTGTGAAACAAACAATGTCTTCACAGCAGAGTACAGAATATTGTGCAGCAGAATTTCTGTTGATTAATTTCCATTTAGCAGAGTTATCATTGATATTAAGGCAAATCATTATTTCACCTATAACTCTGCACTCTGAGGCTTCAGTCGGATGTTTATGGTCCACGTTTATGGCCTGTTTTTAAAGGTTCAGGTGTTTTTTTTTCTGCTGTTACTCAGCATTACTCGTGCTGTTCAGTACATGGCATATACAAGCTGTAAAGGGAGAGGTGGATCAGAGTTCAGTAGGTCAGTGGTATATTCAATTCAATTCAATTCAACTTTATTGTCATTATACCAATACAGGGTTGTACAGTATAACGAAACACGGTCAGGCTCATTTTCCAGTGCAGTTAAAGAAAGTGTGTATATATATATACAGGGGTTGGACAATGAAACTGAAACACCTGTCATTTTAGTGTGGGAGGCTAAATTGGACCAGCCTGGTGGCCAATCTTCATTAATTGCACATTGCACCAGTAAGAGCAGAGTGTGAAGGTTCAGTTAGCAGGTAAGAGCACAGTTCTGCTCAAAATACTGCAATGCACACAACATTATGGGTGACATACCAGAGTTCAAAAGAGGACAAACTGGCGCATCTGTGACCAAGACAGCAAGTCTTTGTGATGTATCAAGAGCCACGGTATCCAGGGTAATGTCAGCATACCACCAAGAAGGACGAACCTCCACCAGCATCACGTAGTGACCTGGCCACTATCCTGCAAGAAGAATGGCTTAAACTCCCTCTGACCACTGTGCAGGACTTGTATATGTCATTCCCAAGACCAACTGATGATGTATTGGCAGCAAAAGGAGGCCCTACACCATACTAATAAATGATTGTGGTCTAAAACCAGGCGTTTCAGTTTCATTGTCCAACCCCTGTGTATATATATATATATAAATAGTGTAGTGCAAAGACAAACAGACAAAAACAATGTGTGCAAACAGTACAGGACAGTACAGTATGTGTACAGGACACGTGTACAGTATGTGGTTTAAACAGTATGGATATATAAAGTGTACAGTGCCGGTGGGAAAATAGCAGCTTAATGTTCAGTAACAGCCAAATTGCTTTGTACAGATGTTCAGTATAGATAAATAAATATAGATAAATAAGAACAAAATAAAAACACAGCTGGATGTATACAGGTTGAGTTTAAGTGCGGTGCAAACAGTCCTGCGAAGTAGTGGAACTAGAAATCAGTAGCAGTCTTTAGTGTTGTAATCATGTTCTGTTAGGTGTGACCAGTTTGACAGCTCTAAACTGTATCGGCTCACACCAAGTCTCCTTCCTGCAGTGCTGATTGTAGCTTCCCGTTCAGTTCAGATTAAAGTGTCGGAGGCAAATTTGCACGCCACCAGTATTTCATATCTAGGCTGTAAGTGATAAGACTGTGACTGATATTAAGGGGCTAAAAATATACATTACTAATAATACCAGCCGAAATCATTCCATCTTTAAATCTTATTTATTATGGTTGCACATTGCATAGCCAATATACTGTTATCTGATTTATATTCTTTTTCTTCTTTTTCACGTGACTCATCCCACAGTTTTCGAGATATCGACTCTGTTCCAACTCCAGATTGTCCAATATGATTGTGTGATGCGTGCTTGTATACAGCTTTTTGATTGGATGCACAGATTCGGCGTAGGAAGGAATTTTTCCAGATTTTTTTCCCCATAGAGAATGAATAGGATCGAAAAATGTGTGCCTATCTACCCTACTTCCGCTCGACCTAGGGTCCCGGGAATTCAGTGTTGGATTGACCTGCACTCATCCGTTTCTTTTTCTTTTTGCATTCCTTTTTCCTCCCACAGAGGTTTAGATTAAAAATACAACAAGGAAGAATGTCTTGTTTAAGCTAAACTGAAATATTCCGAAAAAATATGTTCAAATTTCAGCCTTTTCTATTCAGTCAAACTTTTTAGTACATTTGGTATGAAGGAAGTGGTTCGGATCGTCTTAGTGTGTATTTAAATCCGCCACAGTGTATCCCTGATGGGAACACGCCAAACCGGGACATTTAAAGGCTCCACGTTTTGTTTCGGACCTCGGAAATGTCATTCCAAGGCCTCTTCACATCAGCTTGTGGCAATACATTAGACCAGGAATATAAGACTGGTGCGTCTGTATCGGCTGGTGTTATTGGTCAGACCAATGTGAATATGTTATCAGTTGAACCCTATTAGAAATGGACAGCAGTCATTAGATCTTAAGGTGATCAATAACCGTTTGATTTAGCCGTCACCACTAAGATCTCTGCGCTCATTTAATGCCAATTTGCTGGACTGTGTTCTGTGATCTTGATAAAGCACAAGCCAACACTCTCTCCCTTTCTGTTTTCCTCATGCTTTGGTGCAGGGTTTTCATCCCACAGTTTACTGGTCTGTGGCTAGCTGGGATGATATCTGATGACCTGTTGATGGTTGATCACTTAGTGGTGCTAGGCAGCCGCTTAGATTTCAGGGCATTCGATTCTTGTAGCTCTGCTGACGTCTTTCCAAGCGGAAGCCTGAGAAAGGCTCAGTGCGTGATGAAGGCCCCACACAGGAAGTGTACAGAAAAAGAAACTGGGCGACTAAGGGGGGGGGGCTTCTGACCCTGAGCCAAGCCTGAGCACTTAAAGCTCCCAAAGCGGTTGATCCGATTCCAGATCTTTCCAGCAGAATCATAGTGCGTCTATTTTTAGTGACAGCTGGGCCTGAGACATATAAACATTCTCAAATACCTCAGGGTTTCATTTTAATCACGCTTATAAAGCAGATATCAGTATATTATATACTGAAAAGCATTTGAAGCATTATGTTATTAATATTTTAAGTCCACTGGCCTGGTCCATCTGAGACATTGTTTCATAAACACATTCGTACTGGCAAAAATTTGGAATCAACAATCTGTGCATTTCCATGCACTTAGTGATCCGATCGTAATCAGATTTCTGCTTTATCTGATTGTTTAAATGGTCACGTGAACAGTAGACACTGACTTAGATCAGATTAAGCTCCAGAAAGGGATCTGGATATTAGCCCAGTGATCAGGTTTCTGTACGTGCATGTGCACTCGGCTCTGATTTTTATTCAGATTTTTCAGACTGGGCTTTTGTGAAAACGAAGCACCATAGCAGAAATAAACACACAGCGTTTAAGATAGATAGATATATACTTTATTGATCCCAGAGGGAAATTCAAGGCATCCAGTATAGGATAGATAGATGGATGGATAGCTAGCTAGATAGATAGATAGATAGATAGATAGATAGATAGATAGATAGATAGATAGATACTTTATTGATCCCAGAGGGAAATTCAAGGCATCCAGTAGGAGATAGAGAGATAGAGAGAGAGATAGATAGATAGATAGATAGATAGATAGATAGATAGATAGATAGATAGATAGATAGATAGATAGATAGATACTTTATTGATCCCAGAGGGAAATTCAAGGCATCCAGTAGGAGATAGATAGATAGATAGATAGATAGATAGATAGATAGATAGATAGATAGATAGATAGATAGATAGATAGATAGATAGATAGATAGATAGATAGATAGATAGATACTTTATTGATCCCAGAGGGAAATTCAAGGCATCCAGTAGGAGATAGATAGATAGATAGATAGATAGATAGATAGATAGATAGATAGATAGATAGATAGATAGATAGATAGATAGATAGATAGATAGATAGATACTTTATTGATCCCAGAGGGAAATTCAAGGCATCCAGTAGGAGATAGAGAGATAGAGAGAGAGATAGATAGATAGATAGATAGATAGATAGATAGATAGATAGATAGATAGATAGATAGATAGATACTTTATTGATCCCAGAGGGAAATTCAAGGCATCCAGTAGGAGATAGATAGATAGATAGATAGATAGATAGATAGATAGATAGATAGATAGATAGATAGATAGATACTTTATTGATCCCAGAGGGAAATTCAAGGCATCCAGTAGGAGATAGATAGATAGATAGATAGATAGATAGATAGATAGATAGATAGATAGATAGATAGATAGATAGATAGATAGATAGATACTTTATTGATCCCAGAGGGAAATTCAAGTTTATACAAACTACACAGAAGTAACAACAGAAGCACAAGATAGAGTTGTACAGATAGAGACAGAGATACAAAATAAAGTATGAAAGTATAAAAATAGAGTCCTTAGTGTCTGTGTAATGGAGGTAGTGGTATACCATTTACTGAGCAAATTGAGAAGATGGCTGTTGTCAGCCATACAGACAGTGCAAGTACACAGTAATATAAATAATTTAGCAGTGCAGGATATGTAAACAGTAGTACAGCACAGGGTAGAATAATACAACAGCGACGGTGAGATGACACTTTTGGAGCGAAGCTGAAACTGCACGCTCGATGGAGTTGAGACATCTCCAGATGACGCATGTCTATATTTCCAACTAAAATGACTCGGGAAGTCAGGAACATTCAGGAGTCAGGAGGCTACAGCTTCACCGTTGTCTTGAGGTTATTTGCAGATGCAGAGAAGTATGGCTGGAGTCTGGTTGATCAGCAGACTAGTCTAGTATACCCTAGTCTAGTCTGGTCTACTCTATAGTATACTCCTATTCACGAGCATGCAAAATCATACACGAGCCCAGGCTTAGGTCCTCAGTCCAGTCCAGATGGGGAGTGGACTGGCTTAAGGCTTCAGTCCAGTCCAGGAAGGTGAGTGGACTGGCTTGGGGCTTCAGTCCAGTCCAGAAGGTGAGTGGACTGGCTTAGGGCTTCAGTCCAGTCCAGGAAGGTGAGTGGACTGGCTTGGGGCTTCAGTCCAGTCCAGGAAGGTGAGTGGACTGGCTTAGGGCTTCAGTCCAGTCCAGGAAGGTGAGTGGACTGGCTTAGGGCTTCAGTCCAGTCCAGAAGGTGAGTGGACTGGCTTAGGGCTTCAGTCCAGTCCAGAAGGTGAGTGGACTGGTTTAGGGCTTCAGTCCAGTCCAGGAAGGTGAGTGGACTGGCTTAGGGCTTCAGTCCAGTCCAGAAGGTGAGTGGACTGGCTTAGGGCTTCAGTCCAGTCCAGGAAGGTGAGTGGACTGGCTTAGGGCTTCAGTCCAGTCCAGAAGGTGAGTGGACTGGCTTAGGGCTTCAGTCCAGTCCAGGAAGGTGAGTGGACTGGCTTGGGGCTTCAGTCCAGTCCAGGAAGGTGAGTGGACTGGCTTGGGGCTTCAGTCCAGTCCAGGAAGGTGAGTGGACTGGCTTAGGGCTTCAGTCCAGTCCAGGAAGGTGAGTGGACTGGTTTAGGGCTTCAGTCCAGTCCAGGAAGGTGAGTGGACTGGCTTAGGGCTTCAGTCCAGTCCAGAAGGTGAATGGACTGGCTTAGGGCTTCAGTCCAGTCCAGAAGGTGAGTGGACTGGTTTAGGGCTTCAGTCCAGTCCAGAAGGTGAGTGGACTGGCTTAGGGCTTCAGTCCAGTCCAGAAGTTGAGTTTCAGGAGGGAAAGAGGGGTAAGAAGATGACGACGATCAAGGTGGAGGAAGAGAAGGAGAGGGTTAAGGAGCATGAATATGAGAACATGAAAGAGATGTAGACATAAGGCGGGGCAGGGTAATTGTGTCACCTTGAAGCGGGAGACATTTCCATATAAAGGAGTGGGGTGGGGTGGCCCACTACTCTGCTAAGCCTTTGCATTAACCTGGTTCAGATTTAAGAAAGTAACAGATGTTGAGACGCCAAGTTTGAGTTTTACATTTACTGCACGCCTCATTGCGTGAGTTCATTGGTTGCTTGCGAAGCAGAGATCTGATTATTGCCTGACTCTTATAGACCCGGAGTTTTCCCGCGTTCTGATCTGATCACTGTGTGTAAACATGTTGATTGGATTACCGACTTGAGTCTGATTTTCTGCAGTTATCGGATTGTTAAGTGCATGTATTAGAGTTGACAGAAGTAATTAATATGAAAAATATTTGTGACCAGCTGATGCTATCACACTATTTCTCCTTCCTAAAAAATGAGTTTTTGTTTTGTCTATTTTATATCATTCCAGTCTGAGTAAAGGACTATTGAACTTTTATTAATTTTAATAATAAAGTCTAAACACAATGCTTCTCAGAGACTTGTTATGTTGATTTTATACAAAATAATATTACAAATACATTTTCCCCAGATTATTTGCTGATTTTCACATATTGGAAGCATACACTGTACCATTTGCCATAAATATCAAACAGGCCACTGTTCTGTGTTTATTACATTTAACATAGAAATTGTGCACTTTTTATTTTGTTTACAACAAACTAGCAACATGAAGCCATCTATAAGGGTTCAGCCATCAATGGTCATCATCCTCTCTAGGGTTTTTAACTGAAGGTCTTGCTTTCATTTGCTCTAACTCCAGACTTCTCTCCTTAGTATGTTTTATCTCCTCAAAGACAGAGATAGTCTACCCGGTCAAATCTTTTGGGTCCGTCACTTGATATATCGCTCATTTCAGTCTATAGCGGCTCCTTGCTTACCGAAGGACTGATGCAGGTAGTTCTTTCTGTGTTATTTTGACTTGTGTTGATTTTTTGTGAATGTTTTCTCTGCATATGTATTTATTTTAATCTGTTGCTTTTCTAATAATGGGTCTGTTTTATATTTAACAACAAAAACAAACAATCTGGAGAAATCCTTTTATGCCGGAATTCTCTGTTCTCTGATTTTAGAGAAATTCCTGATTGGGTCTTAAAGGGGTGGGGCAGTACTGGGGTCAGTAAACTTAATGGGGAACCTGCAAGTGAATGGCTGCATTTTGCTCATTCATGTCAATGTTTTTTTTTTTTTTCATATTCAGCCTTTCATTATACTGTATTCATTATATTTTATTAACTGGATTATTGATGGTTTATTGTCATCTTACAATGTTTAATAGGCCCATATAAAAACATAGACTATTCTAAAGTATTAATTTCCAAAACCATGCACCAGAGCACTTGTATTGTAGGGCTTTTCTAAGCAGGGGAAGTCCTGGAAGGCTAGTGTGCAGCACAGTGTGGAGGTTTCCGTACTCAATCACAACCACTTAATCAGGCTCTAAATAGACAAGTGTTACCAGGTGTAGGTAAAAGTGAAAAAGCTTCAGCAGCTCAAAATACCTTGCTGCATCACTGCACCCTGCAATAGTTTGCTCCACCCATTTAGAGTGTTTCAGTCTGTAATGTTTTTCGAATAAGGCACAACACAGTGCAGCCAGTAGGGGCAGCGTTCCAGGGTTGCATAGGAATTTTAAAATAAAAGATGTCCAAGTGTTTCCAGCTTGATTTCTGCAGTCAAGGCAAGATCTGGACGGCTGAGGAAGCTCTTAGAACCGCATGCATGCTGGCTAGAAATGCAAAGCGAAACCCCCATATGACGGCAAAAGATGGTTTACCTGAAAGAAGAGTGGCAGTGATGGAAGGGTCATCAGAAAGAAACTTTCCCTTTAGCCTCATCACAAAACATCATTTAGGTCATATATACAGGGGTTGGACAATTGAACTGAAACACCTGTCATTTTAGTGTGGGAGGTCTCATGGCTAAATTGGACCAGCCTGGTGGCCAATCTTCATTAATTGCACATTGCACCAGTAAGAGCAGAGTGTGAAGGTTCAGTTAGCAGGTAAGAGCACAGTTCTGCTCAAAATACTGCAACGCACACAGCATTATGGGTGACATACCAGAGTTCAAAAGAGGACAAACTGTTGGTGCACGTCTTGCTGGCGCATCTGTGACCAAGACAGCAAGTCTTTGTGATGTATCAAGAGCCACGGTATCCAGGGTAATGTCAGCATACCACCAAGAAGGATGAACCACATCCGACAGGATTACCTGTGGATGCAAGAGGAAGCTGTCTGAAAGGGATGTTCGGGTGCTAACCCGGATTGTATCCAAAAAACATAAAACCACGGCTGCCCAACTGACGCTGTATTGGCCGCAAAAGGAGGCCCTACACCATACTAATAAATGATTGTGGTCTAAAACCAGGTGTTTCAGTTTCATTGTCCAACCCCTGTACATTTTGAATACAAAATAGACATTTTGCAAACTAGTGCTGATGTAAAAAAAAACCAAAAAAAACCCCAAACATAATTCTTTGGTCACAAAAAAGAAAAGACCACCATGCCAGCTATGTCTGCGAGCACATCCGCTAAGCTTTAAGGTTGAGCGGCAGCTAGAAGCAGAAGAAACACTGGGTAAGTAGAAGAATGGATTCCTCTAAATATCTGCAAATTTCAGAAGAAAATCAAGAAACTAAAGCTGAAGAGAGGCTACAACAGGATGATGGCCCAAACATACCTCAACAACCTGCATGAACTTCCACAAAAAATGCAGGCTGAAGCTTTTGGACTGGTGCTCAGAGTCCCTGGTGTATTAAAAAGTGTCAATACATGTTAAACAAGCTGAGCATTCAGGACAACCCAAAATAGCGCCCAACTAAGAGCACTCTGCAAAGTACAGTGGGTAGAAACGCCCTGAAGTGAGATACCTTTTGTGTAGCAGTACAAAATGAAGAGAAAGAAAGCGTTTAAGGAGAATTACACTTAACACGCTTATTTCTGGGACTGAATCCAAATAGATTTATTACACAGTCACAGTATGACCCGCCTGCCTGCTTTCCCTGTAAAATATATCTATATAATTGTTCTTTTTTATAATAGATCTTTTTTTGTTTTAAAGTGGGTTCATTTGTATAGCAGTTCTCTATTAACATTTTCAAATAGTCTTACAAAGGGAAAAGAACTGTGTTACACATCTAGACATCAGAATTAAGAATACCTTAGTCAGGTGGACAGTGCTTTTGTGAAGGCCCAGTGGACCTGGTCTGAATCTCTTGATTCACTGAGGCTTGCTTTATTGGCCTGGCCAGTGGTGGCATAAGGCTTTAGGGCTTTGGGAGTTTTAGGATAACCCCAGGCCAACTAGACCGGACCCAGCAATAACAGTGGGCTTGTATGCAGAGCCAAGTTTTGGGTGATGAGGAAAAAAACATCTAATGAAAACTTCAGCTGAAAGGGAAAGAGACAAATGCCAAGCAGCTCAACAGTGAACAGCCTGGGGGGGGGGTCCTAATCCAAGGACTTAGGACATCAGTGCATGGGCTGGTCAACACACAGATGCTAGTCAGAGATACCATGGTATGCCTGTGGTTCCTGCAGTGTCATCGCTTTTTACCTCTAGGGGCAATGTGTAGATAGTGTTATTGCCTAAGAGGATACACATTCAACAAGGACTTTGACCAGTGATCCTAAAACCCACTGGAATCTCCTATGGAATGTGAGCATAACAGCACAACATGAGTCCCTATATACTGGCCACTGAAAGCTGGCTAGTTATTTAAAGGTTCCTAACTGGTTCCTGGAAATAACATTCTGTTGACCAAATATTTACATTACGTCGCAATTTGTCTAATGATGACTAAGCCTAGATAATCAGAGGACTGTGTGGTGACAAAATGAGACAATACACAAATATACAAAAGTATGTGGTTTGAGGGACAGCCAATTTCAAAACCATAGACTTTAATATGAAATTGGCCTTCACCCTTCTGGGAAGGCTTTTTACCAGGCCTTGTAGTGTGGCTGTGGGAATTTGTGCTCATTCAGTCAGTAGAATATTTGTAAAGTCAGGCATTGAACTGGACAAGTTCTGATTTACAGTAGACGTTTCAGTTCATCACAAAGGTGTGCGGTTGATGAACAGCCCTAGACCTATTATCCCTCCTCCAGCATTTTACTGGCATCTGCCAAACCCATGTTCGTCCCATCTTGCCAAACGGTGAAGCATGTCTCCACGCTCTGTGTCCACTGCTCCAGACTCCAATGGTGCTGTGCTGTACACCTCTCCAGCCGACATTTGGCATTGTGCATAGTAATCATAGTCTTGTGTGGAGCTACATGGCCATCTAAACCCATGTTCCTGGGTTTCACACTTACCGTACTTACAGCTGGCTGGAGCAGACCTAGTAGGCCTGAAATTTCAAAGACTGACTCTAATGGCAGTGCCACACTTTCAAGTCACTGAGCTCTTCAGTATGACCCATTCCACTTCCAGTGTTTGTCTATTGAGATTGCATGGCTATGTGCTTGACTTTAGATAGATAGAGATAGATAGATAGATACTTTATTGATCCCAGAGGGAAATTCAAGGAATACATCTGATATACATCTGATAGCAATGGTGTGTGCCTGAAATACCCGAATTCTGTAATTTAGTGGGGCGTCCACATACTATTGGCCATGTAATCTAGATGTTAGTGTACCTTGACACCCTTTACTGCCTTTAACTCACCTTTAATACTTTTATTTTGAAAAAAGCCAAACCATAACCAGCAGGTATATAATTATGGCAGGAATAACATATTAAGATTAGTAAACTTTGAACCTTTGCTCAATATGTTGGGCCTGCTTAAGTACTCGATCCCACCTGAGAACGACTTCTGGTACAGTTAAAAATAATATCACTGAGCTAGAAAGGACCAGCTCCTTAAAATGTGTGCTTAGAATGCGTTAAAAGCCAAGTTTCACACATTCGGTTCCAATCAAAACACACTGCAGGGCTCATAGCTAATGTTAGAATGTGGTTCAGAAGCCAAAGTCAACATCTGTAAATCTCCTGGCTTTTAAATATGATCCCACTTTATTGTGTACAGTAATGCCCTGCTTGAGGAAGAGCCTGGTTTGTTTTGGTGTTGCATGAGAGTAAACCCTGTATCTCATATATCATCGCTGTCCAATGAAAATGAATGCATCTCCATTTTTGCAGGTTTTTACTTTTTTGCATTGCGGTTTACACTGTGTGAAGATCTTATAATGAATGGCCCAACAGAAATGTCTGGTTCTCTTGAAAATTCAATCAGCCTTTTGCACTGTAAAGTTGCAGTTATGGAGATACTTGCTGTTCTTAGGACAGTGATGAGATATATGGAGCGTTACGCCATTCCTTTTGACCCATCAATCCCATTTCTTTGCTGGGTGAGGTTCAGTGTGGTTTAATCAGAGAAGTGTTATTTCAACTCCTTGTTTCCTTACAGTTAACGTGTAGCTCAGTCCTTCACGCTCTGCCTACAAATGCATTCTTTGGTAGCAACTGTTAGAGAAGCAGTGGAGAACACCAACACAAATTCATTCATCTTAATGAGAGATATGTTGGTATGTTTGTTTGGAGCTGCTACATAACATTGAGTGTCTGAAATGCTGGTTTGTAAGCTAGACAAAAGAGCATTGCAGTAATCCAGACAAGCATGAGCGAGTTTCCTACTATCTGCAGTTAATAAAATGTCAAGGACTTTGTACACATTCCTAATTTGACAGAATGCTGTTTTTCATGGGTACAAAAAAATTCATTGGTCCAAAAAAAAATGCTTCGTGTTGTTCCTTTTTTTTAATTTTAGAAAACTTTTTTATTACGACTTTGTTATTTATTACATCATTCTCATTGTGTCCAACGAGGAGAGGGTAATTCATATAACATACAGGTTAGGGTACATTCACGTTGTACTTCAAGCGTGCTTCATGTTGTTACAAACAAATAAACAATTATTTCAATCAAAGTAATTTTTTTTCCCAGATTGCACTGTGTAGTCCTGTCGAGATAACTTCCTATAAATCATGTTTTAAACTACATAGACTTTTGATTTATTATTATTTAGCTCCTAAAAGTATGAAACACCCAAGAACTGATGCTCTGAAGCAGAAAAAAAAATCTAGAGGTCCCAAGACAGAACCTTGTGGGACTCCCCAAGACGAAGGATTACACTTGGATGAACAAGTACCAAACGCACTGTAGTGTTAATAGCCATTTAGTTTGGTTTCCTAGAAAGCCTAATCTGATTATGGAACTGCCTCGACTGAATTAAACTAAAATACATAAACAGCTGTCTGAATGCAGCTGTTTGGACATGCTTGTCCAGCCTCACAACAGTGATTGTGAAAGAATGCATTAGTGGCTCCAACAGGCCAATTGTCATAACGGTCAAATGTACAAACCTTGAGATTAATGCCATACAGCTTATCACTGATTCATGAGTGACGAGTTCTGTTTACTTGGCAGACCTAACATATGCCATTATCAATTTTAGCAATGAAACTTGGGTCCAGTATTAACCAACTCTGATGCGTGTTCAGTAAGCAGTATAGGACTTGAAAGGGTAGCAGCGGCATTGCCTACTACCTAACTCTCGTTGTCCCCTTCCTGTGCGTCCCCAGGTGTGGGACTAGCTACAGTGGTAATTTCTTTCGTGCTGGCCACCTACTATAATGTCCTGATGACCTGGGCTCTCTACTACCTCTTCAACTCTTTCGGCTCCAACTTGCCATGGCAGTCCTGCAATAACACCTGGAATGCGGTCAGCAACTGCTCCACTGGCTTCCCTGGAAATGCCACTCACTTGCAGTCAGCGAGTCAGCAGTTCTTCGAGTAAGTAGCGGGCGTAGGTGTGTCGTCATAGACGTACATTGAAACAGGATGTCTAGCATTTTTACCACTGTGGTAGCTTTATAACTACCGAAACTGTAACTTGTGTTTTTTGGGGTTTGTTTTAGCCGTAAACTGCTGGAGATGACTGACGGTATCGAGGAGGCTGGAGGGGTTCGCTGGGAGCTGTTTGGCCTACTTGCTCTGGCATGGCTAATCATCTACTTCTGCATATTCAAAGGAGTCAAATCCACAGGAAAGGTCAGATTTCCCTACTCCCATACCGCAGAACATCTTTTGAAGCAGTGGACATAAAGGACCAACCTCAACCATGTTGACTTTGCAAGACAAATGAATAGATCACTCTGGGGGCATTAGGAAATGAGCATGCAGTTGACGGATGAGATGCAACCGGTAGGCTGTGTTTACATTACATGAGTAGGCTTTGTTTACACTGTCTCTCGTGATGGACCACAAGCAGAAGAAGGTTCAACATCAGCAGCCTGTATAGGCCAAACCTCTTTTTGTAGTTATACCCAACCTAGAAAATTTTAGAGGGGATTTCGTTAAGTCCCCCATCATGACAACTTGGGTTGGTGAAATCTCAGCCCAGTCTGGTTCCGTTAGAGGAGTGATTCATCCTCGGCAGGGACGCTGTCTTGTTTAAATCTCCTAATGGCTTGTAAATTCTTCTTGTAG
This sequence comes from Prochilodus magdalenae, assembly GCA_024036415.1. Classification (NCBI taxonomy): domain Eukaryota; kingdom Metazoa; phylum Chordata; class Actinopteri; order Characiformes; family Prochilodontidae; genus Prochilodus; species Prochilodus magdalenae. Next base: position 533,074 of record JAMWET010005807.1, on the reverse strand, counting down.
GTTGTGTATTTCACTGCTACGTTCCCTTACTTCATGCTGTTTGCATTACTGGTCAACAACGTCCAGCTGCCTGGAGCAAAAGACGGCATCCTGTTCTTCCTCATGCCCAACTGGAGCAAGCTCCTGGAAGTGCAGGTGAGTTTGAACTAGCGCAGTGTTTGGGGAATTTGCTCTGCTACCTGCAAAATCACGTTCGTCCGGGAACTGGATCGGGTTAAAACAATGACTCACTGAAAACGGAGTTCCTCCTATTTACCCTAAACAAAGCCAATCGGCCAAGACATGTCTGATGTCCAAACTATTTACTCTATAGCGTCTTTACTGCACTGCAAAGCTATGGGAGCAGACTTGACGTAATCAGCCATGTCTTGATGAACTACAGGGGTTGGAGAATGAAATTGAAACACCTGTCATTTTAGTGTGGGAGGTCTCATGGCTAAATTGGACCAGCCTGGTGGCCAATCTTCATTAACTGCACATTGCACCAGTAAGAGCAGAGTGTGAAGGTTCAGTTAGCAGGTAAGAGCACAGTTCTGCTCAAAATACTGCAATGCACACAGCATTATGGGTGACATACCAGAGTTCAAAAGAGGACAAACTGTTGGTGCACGTCTTGCTGGCGCTTCTGTGACCAAGACAGCAAGTCTTTGTGATGTATCAAGAGCCACGGTATCCAGGGTAATGTCAGCATACCACCAAGAAGAACGAACCTCCACCAGCATCACGTAGTGACCTGGCCACTATCCTGCAAGAAGAATGGCTTAAACTCCCTCTGACCACTGTGCAGGACGCAGTATATGTCATTCCCAAGACCAACTGACGCTGTATTGGCCACAAAAGGAGGCCCTACACCATACTAATAAATGACTGTGGTCTAAAACCAGGTGTTTCAGTTTCATTGTCCAACCCCTGTATATGTAGGGTCCCAGGAGCATTGTGTACATGTGATTCTTCTGTCAGTCATTTCTTTAAGTCTGTGTTCATGTGTGCTCGTTATATGGATTAGTCTAAGGTCCATATCAATTAAAGAAGTGCAAGGCAAACCCTGCAGCTATGCTTGTATCAGTATGAACTTACGATGAGATCCTTAGATCCTGGAACTTACTGGCCAAACTGGCTAAATGACCTGCTGTTTTCTTTAAGGTGTGGGTGAATGCAGCTGCACAGATATTCAACTCCATTGGAATTGCTTTTGGGTCTATGATATCTATGGCCAGCTACAACAAGTACAACAACAACATCCTCAGGTGAGGGGTTTTAGAACACAACAAAGTTCACTGGGCGCCCTTGAGGATAAAGGTTCTAGGTTTGACTGCATCATTTGTGTGGAAAGTGTAGTTATTGGAATTTGGTGACATGTACACATACAGATAGTGCTGGATGCTATTAATAACATTCAAAATCACACTATCACAAACAAATATTTTATTTAGTAGCATAAATAAAATATTGCTAACTTACTATTTGTTTATTTTGTATAATTTAAATTAAATGCAGCTAGAAATATATAAGTTAAGTGTTTTTTTTTTTTTTTTTTTTTTTTTTTAAACACTTTATTTATAAGTTTCAGGTTATAAAACAGTAAGAAAGAACAACAAGCAAACCCGAACCGTTAAACCCACCCACCCCAAGGCCTCGCAGACAAACAAAAGAGAACATACACACATATACATATCTATAGTCATGCACATTCACTGTATGCATTTACAAGCATATGCATAAAAAAAAAAAAAATATATATATATATATATATACATATATATATATATATATACATATACATACATATACACACACATACACATATATACACACACACATACACATACACAAATAAATAAAATAAACAAACAAAATAATACTAATATTACATAAATGAATAGATAAATATATATACTAAACTAAGTAATAAGTTAAGTGTTTTAATTGTCATTTGTTAATATAACTTGTATACATTGGAACGAAATGCCATTGTTCAGGTCCCATTGGTGCAACACACAACACCTGCCTATTATATATACATGTATATATATATATATATATATATATATACAATTACAGACTGTAGTACTGTAGTATTATGTGTGCGGTGGATCATTCTCATTTTCTGAAGTAGTGGTGGTATGTTGGTGGGTGTGGTGCTGGTGTGAGTGGATCAGACCGGAGTGTTTTTCCACTCACTTGCTGGTCCACCTTGTAGATGGACAGTCAGAGACGATAGCTCATCTGCTGCTGCACAGTGCAGTGTTGGTCATCCTCTAGTCGATCATCAGTTGTCACAGGACGCTGCCCACAGGACACTGCCCACAGGACGCTGCCCACAGGACGCTGCCCACAGGACGCTGCCCACAGGATGCTTTTGTGCTGGGAAGTTCTGGTTGGTGGACGATTCTCAGTCCAGCAGCGACACTGAGGTGTCCAGCAGCACTGCTGTGTCTGGTCCACTCACACCAGCACCACACACACTAACACACCACCACCAGGTCAGTGTCACTGTAGTGCTGAGAATGATCCACCACCCACTTAATACCTGCTCTGTGGTGGTCCTGTGGGGGTCCTGACCATTACAGAACAGGGTAATACAGTATACAGAGAAACTACAGAGTGCTCCCATATAGTCAGTGGAGCTGATAAAGTGGACATTGAGTGTAGATACAAGAAGGTGTACCTAATGAAGTGGCTGGTGGGTGTATATGTACATACACACAGACTTATGTATGCATAGATTGGCATTTGGTGATTAAGGAACTAGTGCCAACTGTAAACTCTACAGATGGTTCTGGTCCCATGTTCTGGGGCAGATTCTAATAGCTAGGTCTTTAAAGTGCAGGTGTGATGAATCAAGTGCCAGGCAATTGTAAATGCCACAGCTAACTGTCAGATTCATGTTTGACCTTTTGTCCATCCTTTTTATAGGGACACATTTGTCGTCTCCCTGGCCAACTCCGCTACCAGTATCCTAGCTGGCTTTGTGATCTTCTCAGCTATTGGCTACATGGCTCATATTCATAACCTGCCTGTGGATGACATAGCTACTGATGGTAAACTAGACACATATTCCACTTTCACCTTCCTTCTTTTTATCTTATTCCTAAAATGGAATCCCAGGTAAGGTAAGACCTGCTTTTGGCCTCATGGTTTGGCCCAGACCTGGAAATATGGAATGTAGAGGATGATTGTTTTTATGACCAAACTTAATCTAATAGTTTGGTCCCTTCTGGAAAAGAACCAACATCATTCTACTAGACTCCTACTAGACTCCTTGAAGAACCTCATCGTCAATCCAGACAGTTGTACTACAAGATACCTCACAAGTATAATAGGTTACTATTAGTGGTCACACTTGATTAGATGGTCCCTTATAGATGATCTACAGATGTGTCCGGGACAAAGAACTGGGCTCGATGCGCACAGAGCTAAAAGCCAAAGGAGGTTTATTTTGACACGTCAATAGTCAAACACAACAACCAAAGCAAGGCAGTCATAACAGAAGGGGCAATGCAGGGTCGCAGACAGTGAGACAGGCAGAGGTCGATAACCAGGAAGTCAAAATAATCAGGCGACAGATCAAGAGAGGGGAAGAGCAAAAGAGAGAAAGTCGAATTGAGAAAGAGATCAAAACCAGAGATAGAAGCCGGAGACAGAAGGGAAATGCAAACAAAGGTTTGGCAAAACTTTGCAGAGATTGTATGCGTGTGTGGAGCTTAAATGCAGACTGGTAATTAACAACAGCTGGGCTAAAACTCGGGCGACCTAGAACAGGAATGATTGGGAGACATGTGCGTGACGTCATTTGGGAAGTGGAGTCCGGAGGATCGGCGGTGTCTGGGAGATCCAAGGCCGTGATAAGATGCTTAAATTAATAACAAACTTTCTGGTGATTCTTGTTTGACTGTCTGGAACATTAAAGTCAGGGTTAGGTTTAGGAATGTGTGTGGGCTTTGTCTTGAGCTTAGAGGTTTAAACATAGAAACAGATATAATAGAACCTTTGAACTTGAACAACATCTACAAAGCATCTATATATAATAAACTCTATTAATATACAGCAGTGTGTGCCGTTATACCAATACAGAGTTGTACTGTCAAACTGTACTCTATAACTTCGTATTTATTTAATTTTATATTTAATATTTTATTTTTTATTGGCGCTTAGATTTCATCAAGCCTTTCTGCAGTCCAGACCTTTCTGAATACAGGCAGTTTGCCAGCAATGCAGCCGAGAAGGCTAACAAGAAAGGGAGTAGGAAATTCTAGCTCTGCGTTTTTAGATAGGAGCTGTGATGAAATGTGCTTCACAAAGAGAGCTTATTGAGAGAAACACAACAAAGTGATTATCAGAGGAGGCAGAGCAGGTGTGGGAGGGTTTGGCAAGGTCACAGAGTGTGTGAGAAAAGGATGTTTATTCGCGGTGTATTCGTGTTTTTCTCCTGCTTTCGCTCAATTCTCGGTGGAAAGCTACTGTGTACTACTGTTATTACTGTTATACTACATTCTGTTATTATAAATAGGGAAGAATGTAGAAATCTAGAGGTATTGGAATTTAGAATTTAGAGTTTATATGTTAGAAAAAAAGTCTAGAATAATATTACAGTTTTAAAAAATGGTATGAAATGTAGAAGAGTTATTATGGTGTTATTGTAAATATGGAAAATGGTGAAAGTTTATAGATATTATAGAGTTATTATAAATGATATACAATGTTAAAGTCAAGAGTTATTATAGTGTTATTATAAATGGGGAAAACTGAAAGTCTATAGTGATTATAGAGTTAGGATAAATGGGAAAGAATGTAGAGAACTTCTAGAACTTCTACATTCTCCAACCAGTAACTCTAGAACTTCTACATTCTCCCATCAGTAACTCTAGAACTTCTACATTCTCCAACCAGTGACTCTAGAACTTCTACATTCTCCCATCAGTAACTCTAGAACTTCTACATTCTCCAACCAGAAACTCTAGAACTTCTACATTCTCCAACCAGTAACTCTAGAACTTCTACATTCTCCCATCAGTAACTCTAGGACTTCTACATTCTCCAACCAGAAACTCTAGAACTTCTACATTCTCCAACCAGTAACTCTAGAACTTCTACATTCTCCAACCAGAAACTCTAGAACTTCTACATTCTCCAACCAGAAACTCTAGAACTTCTACATTCTCCAACCAGTAACTCTAGAACTTCTACATTCTCCAACCAGTAACTCTAGAACTTCTACATTCTCCAACCAGAAACTCTAGAACTTCTACACACCCAGCCCGCGACTTCCCCCACGTGTATGATCGACAGACTCGATCAGATCTGTGGTGATTTTTCTTTTCTGAGCCTGTGCCGTCGTTAGAGGAGCGGAGGAGCTGCTGGTTACCAGGCTGATGAGTTGTGACCTGTTCATTATTGATGTTAGTCAGCACGGAAGAAGTGCAGAGCGTCTGGTGTAGCTACCTGCTGTGGAGTTGTATTACTGTCTGAACAGGACGGGGTCTGATATCACCTTACTGTGTTTAAGCTGGGAGGGATTCCGTTGCTTTGGCACCTGTGGGTGAAATTTTAGCCTGGCACAAAGGGCTTACATCA
>JAMWET010005807.1:430000-522500 GCA_024036415.1 Prochilodus magdalenae | reverse complement strand
CAGTGTGGCAATTTTTTGTATAGTGTCAGAACAGTCCTTGTTTGTCTGCAGGGTATTCTGATCTCCAGCATAGTCCAGTACACTCCTGCACGCTACGGCAAGTCCTACACATACCCTGTGTGGGCTGAAGTGCTGGGCTGGTTCATTTCTCTAATCTCTATAATCTGGATCCCATTGGGGGCTGTGCACGAAATCTACCGGAATAAAGGGTCTTTATTACAGGTACGCACATGCACACACGCTCTGAACCTCTGATTCAGATTCAAATAACTTTATTGAGCTTTGTTGTAATGAACAACTGTTGCCAAATGTTGAAGCATAAATCAATAAATAAATAAATAAATAAAATAAATACATAAATAAATAAATACATACATACATACATACATACATACATACACACACACACACACACACACACACACACACATACATACATACATACATACATACATACATACATTTTAATACATGTGTTTTACTGTGCAAAAATCTTGCTGTATTAAATTTAGCTATTTACGGTTATTTGTTTTTATTCCAATACCATGTACTCTGATGACCCACAGCCAAACACTGTGACCACTCACAGCAGCTCTTAGCTTCTATATAGCTGCATATATATATATATATATATATATATATATATATATATATATATATATATATATATATATATATATATATATATATTAGATTCGCCTGTCCTGGTCGATGATTCGACTATTCGTTCATGTTTTTTTCTCCATGTACATCATCTAGTACTCAGTAAATCAGTCTGCATACGTTTCAGATCTGATCCTCCTCATTTAGAAAGTCAGCAGAGTCACAGGAACATATTTCTGAACTAAAAGAGGCGGGGCTTATGATGATCGATCTGAACTGGAGCCTTTAGTTACAGAACACAGCGCCGGGCAGCAGCGCGTATTTATGCTAAACGTTAGTGCTTATAGTTTATAGTCTTATTAATTTCACTCCTAACAGCTTGTTCAGTAGGAGGACCCTTCGCCTTTCATCTCTCATATATAATGACCTGCTAAATAAAACCAGATTAGTCCATATTTAAATTATTTATAGATGAAGAGAAGAATGGTAGACCTGAAACTTTATTATATTACCCGCACTGAAATAATTATCTCTGTACTTATCTTTAAATAAAGATAATCTTAGCTGTAGATGAATAAATAAACATATCTGTAATTTAGGTTCTAAAATAATAGAATTATAATAAATGTCTTTGGTGCGTTTTTCCTTTACCGCAAACAGCCGTTATGTCTAAATGAAAGTCAGCTCCCTCGTTTGGAGCAGTGTTGGATGTCTGACTGAATGACGAGCAGAATTAGGTTTACTTTATTCCGATTCTCTTCTTCAAAAGCTCCTCCAGACTTTCTCTGAGACATCGCTCCATCCGTGTTTCTCAGCTTCATGGCTTCCTTAGCGGTAAACCGCCAGCGCACGTCTTCACGTGGATTAACTTTTTTAGCAAGCATGCATCACAGCCCAGCTAGACCTTTAATATATATTTATTATTCCCCTTTAATAATTATTAAAATGTCTTTTTACATTCTTAAAGTTCTTGTGCTTTTTTGTAAGCTTTAGTCTGTTTTACAAGAGAAAAAAAGGTCACTGTCGTCAGTCGACTTGAAGGGTCTCAGTCGACTTAAAGGGTCGCCGACTGACGATTCGAATAGTCGACTTCTAGAGGGCAGCCCTAATATATATATACAGACACACACAATCATGTACATCTACTCTTGCTTCCTTTGTCTCTGTACTGTATTTTCTGTGTAATGTCTTGCAGAGGCTGAAGGTGGCGCTGACGCCCACAGTGGATCTGGAGCCCATAAACACCCTATCAGAGAAACAGAAGGTTCACTCAGAGTCCATTGCACTGTTCAGCACCTCCCAGTGATGTGTGTGCACATGTGCATAAGCTACGATGCATCGCTGCTCTTCCCAATCACTATGTATCAAATGCAGTATATTCTATGTACTGTATTAATAGTATAAGGTGTCACTGCCTACATTAACCGCTTAATGAATACGGTTTAGCCTCACCACCGTTATTTGTAACGTTATTTCTTAGGCTGGCTTCACACGGAGAAACATTCATGCAGCTAGTTGCTTGTTGGGAGCTGCCTTCAACGGAGGTTCCCCGCAGCACCATTGTAAACAAACGAGACATTTAATTTCTCTGCTAATTAACTAAATTAACAGCAGATATGCCATACTGTTCGAGTCATCCACGAGGTGCACTTTACATACAGGCCGCACTTTTATATGATACATTTTTTTATCTCCGATTTTACTATATGTTTACCTGTCTAGGGAGATTTTATTAGTTGTGTGTATGTAAACCCTTGGGAAATAAGTAGATGTAACAGTTATGGTCTACTAGGTGCCTAGTCATCTTGTCCTAGAAGCAGTACAAAAGCATTAGGAGGCAGTTCTCAGTATCTCCTTCTGTGATCATTATCATCTATTGGGCCAAACACAACCTCAAAAATGAGTCTAGCTGTGTAAATCATGTGTACAGCAGGTAATAGAGGGTAAATGGTGGAACAAGTTACAAAAATGTTAGCTTTGAAACAGAAAAGCTCAGAAAACTGACAAAACGAAAAACTAGCTTTAACTTTGAGCCGGCTGAAGAATCACAATCAAGCTTTATTTGTTCACACATACAAGGAATTTGTCTTTGGCTACCTCCCAGTAGACCATCCTCTGTTTTTATTTTCTTGTCTACTGATGCGCCAAATTTTTACATAATGTTTTTATCGGCTCGTTTAGTTTTAATAAAAATTGTTTCTTCGAGTTAATCTGCTTGCAATTGTTGTGGCAGAGTTTAAAGTGAGTTGCAAAAGGCATTTGCAGTCAAATCAGATTTCCTGAGAAAACTGTTAGTTGCAAGTCATCAGATCCAATTTGTGTGTCCAGGCACCGATCTGTCAACATGGGCTGCAGTGGCAACAACATAGGCATCAGCAACTACAGAACAAATCTCACTGGAGATGCTCTGGATCTTTACGCATCTCACTGTGGATGCTCTGGATCTTTACGCATCTCACTGTGGATGCTCTGAATCTTTACGCTTCTTACTGTGGATGCTCTGAATCTTTACGCTTCTTACTGTGGATGCTCTGGATCTTTACGCATCTCACTGTGGAGGCTCTGGATCTTTACGCATCTCACTGGATGCTCTGGAACTTTCGGCATCTCACTGTGGATGCTCTGGATCTTTACGCATCTCACTGTGGATGCTCTGGATCTTTACAGATCTCACTGTGGGTGCTCTGGATCTTTACAGATCTCACTGTGGATGCTCTGGATCTGTATGCATCTCACTGTGGATACTCTGGATCTTTACAGATCTCACTGTGGATGCTCTGGATCTTTACAGATCTCACTGTGGATGCTCTGGATCTTTACGCATCTCACTGTGGATGCTCTGGATCTTTACACATCTCACTGTGGATGCTCTGGATCTTTACACATCTCACTGTGGATGCTCTGGATCTTTGCGCATCTCACGGTGGATGCTCTGGATCTTTACAGATCTCACTGTGGATGCTCTGGATCTTTACGCATCTCACTGTGGATGCTCTGGATCTTTACGCATCTCACGGTGGATGCTCTGGATCTTTACGCATCTTACGGTGGATGCTCTGGATCTTTACAGATCTTACTGTGGATGCTCTGGATCTGTATGCATCTCACTGTGGATGCTCTGGATCTTTACAGATCTCACTGTGGATGCTCTGGATCTTTATACATCTCACTGTAGATGCTCTGGATCTTTACGCATCTCACTGTAGATGCTCTGGATATTTACAGATCTCACTGTGGATGCTCTGGATCTTTACGCATCTCACTGTAGATGCTCTGAATCTTTACGATTCTCACGGTGGACGCTCTGGATCTTTACGCATCTCACTGTAGATGCTCTGGCTCTTTACGATTCTCACAGTGGAGGCTCTGGATCTGTACAATTCTCACAGTGGACGCTCTGGATCTTTACGCATCTCATTGTGGATGCTCTGGATCTTTACGCATCTCACTGTGGATGCTTTGGACTCATATTTTAACGTCTCTTTTGCATCACCCACCACATGACAAACAACACTGTCAAGCCAAAGAGTGACCTAAAGTGCTGCAATTCAAAAGGATTTATCCTAATACCAGAGGATTTCTACTTGTATGCACAATGGTCTGTGAACTGCAACTTGTGTGTTTGGAGGGCAGGACGATACAGTCATTACCACTGAAACCCACGCAGATAGGTTAATGATGTCTGGACACACAAAACCGATCTGATCACTTACAAATAACCGTCAGTCCGTCGCCACAAAAGATGTGAGAAACGAATCAGATTGGTCTGGAGTCTGAACAGATCCTCAGGAGCACCTAACAAATCAGATGCAGTGAAGTTTTGCCGTGTGAAGCCAGCCTCAAAGACAGCTTTAAACAAACATATCTCATTGTTCATATCTGAGGATGGATGGATTGTATTAGAGGGCTTGTTTCTTAAAGAGGGACAGTAAGACATTACTTAAAGAAAAGATCACTGAAAGTGTGCACAGATCTCCTCTTTCCACAAAGTCACTCACTCAGCCAAGACTTGCTCGCTGACTAGTTTACTTCTTTAGTCTTGCACTGGAGCTACATAGCTAGCATAGCTAACAAGTATCTTCCGTTCCGAAGCTTGATTACAATGGACATTCCAGCTGTTCTGCACAAGTTGATCAGAACAGCCGTATAATCATGGCAGTGTCATTTTATACGTAAGCATATTCATATCATCATATTCATCATTTAACTGTTTCCGTTTATTATGACATGCTCTGCAGCTGTAAATTACGAGAGAGGGGATGTACGAGAGGAGATGCTTACCCCCTTTAGAAGTCCCAGTTATTTCTGGTGATCAGAAAGTGCCTGGTTTATTCCATGGTGGTAAATCTGTGTAGGTGCAGATTCCAAACCGATTCAGTGAATCCTAAGTTTGTGTTTGTAAATAAAGGAGGAGATATTTTTATTATGATTTGAAATGTTAAGTGTTTTTATGCAGAAAGAAAAAAACGTTAACCCTTTTTGGGCCATGTTTGTCAACACCAAAACACTTAGGACACTTGCAGGCTGCTTATAGCCAGCTCTGTGTTTACACTTCTGACTGTTTCCTATGTATCATATGCAGGAATGATGATTGTGTGTCTCTACATCATACTTGACACACAGTATGTATCACACCGGTCTACAGTATGTCCGTTATGTGGACATTTCACTGTATCCCAAAGTCAATGTCAGCTGGTGCGACATTTTTAATGAAAGATAAATTAGTCCTATGAACTTAAACTCTCCTGAACTATGTTATATGTCAGCGTTCAATAGATGAGATTAGCTGAAACTCCTCGTTGTCCATTAATTCTGATTTTCTTAAATGTCACATGGCACAGTCAGCAAGCAGCTTTGATTCTGCTATGCTTTTAAGAGAGGGTGGTTAGAGTATTGTCCATAGAGCAGACCCTTAATGGCCTTCATGGTGCAACAGACCTTTCATAAATACTGAAGGCATGCTAGTTTGGCTAGGCTAGTTTGGTTCGCAAGGTGCTGCAGCCCCAGGAAAACTAGTTTGGCACTTTCAGTAGTCCTAAATTATTAATCAGACTATTATGGTTGTGTGTTGGAAAGCAGATTGTCCGGTATGGTTGTGTGATGCATGCGTGTATACAGCTTTTTGATCGGAGGCACAGATTCCGGGTAGGAAGGAATTTTTTTTCCAAAATGTTTTCCCATAGACAAAGAATAGGATGGCAAAACGCGTGCCTATCTAACCTACTTCCACTCGACCTAGAGACACCCAATCAGATACACTAGCTCAGGGCACAGCGTTGGCCTGCACTCATTCGTTTCTCTTTTTTTTTTTACATCCCTCGTTCCTCCCATAGAGTCCCAGTCATTTTTGGACCGACCTTCCTTCGCCATAGAGGCACCAAACTTCACGTACTCAGTAAGGGCAGGTCCCCAAGCACTAATCCACAGTCATACTGACCTGCACTCCTCTGTCTGTCGTTTATTCATCCCTCGTTCCTCCCATAGAGTCCCAGTCATTTTTGGACCCACCTTCCTTCGCCCTAGAGGCACCAAACTTCACGTACTCAGTAAGGGCAGGTCCCCAAGCACTAATCCACAGTCATACTGACCTGCGCTCCTCTGTCTGTTGTTTATTCACCCCTCATTCCCCCCATAGAGTCCCAGCCATTTTCGACCCAAACCAAGCAGTAATGTTTCTGTTTGCTCGAGAGCCACCAAACTTCACATACTCAGTTTTAGTTTACTCATCCCTCGTTCCCTGTTAGCTGTGCAACATCCCCCGTTTCCTTCAGGAAATGCACTTTTCTAGTTATCATTATTACTATTTCATGAACATGTGGGTTAGAGCACTTTGCATTTTGTAGGTGGTAAAATTGAGGATGCTTTAAAAATGTTTACTATTATAAAAGTTATGCATAACTATCACAGATATAGAGTCCGTATCACATCCAGCCTTTCAATCACTGGCCCAGTTAATTACATTTAAATAGCATAGCAGCAAATCATATGATAAAAACTGGGTTCAATAAAAATAGGTTAAATCTGGATCTTAAAATCACTCATGGGCTCAAACTCAAAGCTTCACACCTTTTTAAGTAAGTTTTGCACAACAGGAAGTGACTTATAAATAGATACATGGCTGTTTTTCAGTTTTTCTTAGCTGTTACTCACTAAAAAAATTACATTTCTATTATGATTGAAATAATCTAAAGGCTGATATTCAAACACAGTCGTTTATTAAACAGTCAGTTTATCTCAAACCCAGGCCAATCATGTCTACAATCATATCTGAACATTCAAATGTTGTTATTTTATTATATAAAATATTATTACCCCCATTATTATTATTGTTATTATTGCTATTATTATTATTATTATTATTATTATTATTATTATTATTATATGTTTCCAAAAAACAAGGAAACTGCAAATTGGATCTTGACATCAGAATGTTGCACTTGCTTGCTTGAAAATTACCCATTTAGCTGATACGCTCTTCCCAAAGCTAACTATATCAACTTACACACAGTACACCGTGCACAACCTCTGTAGCTGCATAATTCATTTGTTCATAAACAGAGATATTCAGAGCAGTTTGATGTTTATTGCTTTATTGTAGACGAACCTACTGACATTTCCAGTGGAGGTTAATGGAACCAAGGGTCACCAAGTCTACAATGCAAATATAGGCTCTGTATTCACCACCCAAATTCCTTAGTAACACTGATGGTGGTAAGATAGTGGAGAGTGAAAAAATGAAATCTCCTTTGTGGACTATTTTGCCTTACAACACCCTCCAGTACCCCTCCACCAAAGTTTCAGGCCAGAACTGTTTTCCACACAGTAACTTTGAGCTAGGGAGCTTTTAGTGGCATTACTCTCCGGACGTCTGGTTACCCTTACCAACACTGTGGACTACTATGACACAGTGTGTTTCTCTAGAGCAAAGCACTTCTCATTAAATCCCTCTGACTCTCTCACTTCCTAACCATTTTATTATGCAGGGCTTTTGACTCTCTTTACGTTGTATGCATTATGCCTTTATGTATTATTTTATGCTTTACATAATACAGACTCGTTAAAAACAGTAAGTGTAGCTTTATGGGGCATTCATTAAAACCCTTTGTGTTGATGTTTTGAAGAATATAGAAGCTACCTGAAACTGAGTTCATTTCAAATCTTCCTTCCTGGTCTCAGAGTCAGGAACCTTACACAGTGATTTGATCAATACTGGTCTAAATATTGAACACGCTCTCTGGCCTCATATTTCTGTAATCTGGGGGGGGGTGTTTCAAAGAGCAGGGCTTCTTAGTTAGCCAGATAGCTTTCTATCCAATAGGAAAGTCCCTCAGCTCTTTTCCTATTGGACAGCCCTGACATTGGGATTCAGTTATCTGGCTAACGGAGAGATCCTGCTTTGTGAAATACCCCGCTGGTCTCATATGCCAAAATTCTGTTAAGACACAATATTGTTCCTTCAAAACCAGTAAATATGTAAAGTAAACACGAACTGCTTTTAATATGAAATGCACCAAATATACAACACAGTGCAAGTGTGGTTACATAGACAGGGAGGCTGAGGAGCAGGGCATGTTACTGCAGATGCAAAAGCTATTTATGTTATTTTCTATTATTATTTTTCTTATTGTACTTTTGGTACCATCCTACTGTGCTTTATTTTCACTTTTGACTGTAACTGAATAGTGTGAGACGCATTTATACATGAATACTCTTTTTTGTATCAGCATATAATCTTTTCAGTTCTATATATATATATATACAGGGGTTGGACAATGATCCTTGCAGGATAGTGGCCAGGTCACTACGTGATGCTGGTGGAGGTTCGTCCTTCTTGGTGGTATGCTGGCATTACCCTGGATACCGTGGCTCTTGATACATCACAAAGACTTGCTGTCTTGGTCACAGATGCGCCAGCAAGACGTGCACCAACAGTGTGTCCTCTTTTGAACTCTGGTATGTCACCCATAATGCTGTGTGCATTGCAATATTTTGAGCAGAACTGTGCTCTTACCTGCTAACTGAACCTTCACACTCTGCTCTTACTGGTGCAATGTGCAGTTAGTGAAGATTGGCCACCAGGCTGGTCCAATTTAGCCATGAGACCTCCCACACTAAAATGACAGGTGTTGCAGTTTCATTGTCCAACCCCTGTATATATAGTGTTTTATTAGGAACCCCGTCTTGTTCCTACCAGCTCTGTTTACCATATAGGAGCCCTTTGCAGTCTGTAGTCCATCTGTTTCTCTGTATCCTTGGTTATCCCACCTTTACCCTGGTCCTGGTGCTTTAAGGGTCCTGACCACTGAAGAGCAGGGCGATAGGGGATTAACCAAGTATACAGAGAAACAGATGGACTACAGTCTGTAACTGTAGAACTACAAAGTGCTCCTGTATTGTAAGTGGAGATGATACGATGGACATTACAAGGACGTGTTCCCAGTAAAGTGCTCAGTGAGCGCATATACGTGTATGTATGGTTAGAGATCCAGTTTTAAACGTGACATACTTGTTTTTTTATCAGTAATTTAGAAATATTATTAATACCGTTTTGTTGCTTGCGCTCTTTCATTTTGTCAATAAAATGGTTTTGCTCATGCAGCTGCAGTGACTGTGATTATTCAGTATCGGAGAAGTCATTGAAGTCATCACGTCTAATGGCTTGTGTGCATCATGTAAACACATCAGCTGCTGTTTACACCGAGTGAAAATCTCCTGATGAATGGACCAACAGAAATGATCCAAAACTGTTTGGAAAGATGTCTGGTTCCATTGATCTCCATTAAACTTAAAGGAGGTTTTTGGCCTTTCCTGTAAAGCTGCCATTTGGGAGATACTTGTTTTTCTTTGAGCAGTGATGATACATATAAAAACAGGTATCACCAAAATGGCAATTTCCAAAATGGCAAAATCGCCAAAATGGCAAAAACCTCCTTTAATTTGAATGGAAGTCAATGGAACCAGACGTCTTTTCAAGCAGTTTGGGGCCATTTCTGTTGGTCCATTCATCAGGAGATTCATATACAGTGTAAAAAGCAACTCATGTGATCAAATGAGGCATAAAATCAAAAATTTACAAAAATGGAGGTACATGTTTTTATTGGACAGTGATGATATGTAGTGCTCATTTTCGCCACTAGGTGGAGACAAACAGTCACGCCTGCCGAAACATACAGAAGTCTTTTACTCACTCTTTTGATTCATGTCTCTTTTTGATTGGGTAGAGGTAATAACCAACATCAATTATAAAGGGGCATAATTTGTTGAGATGTAAGCTCAGTTATTTAGTGTCATCTGATGTGAAATAGTTCATTGTAGAGAAACTTACCAACTTACAGACCGGTTGACTCAAACCAGGGGTCAACCGGTGAAGCTACATGTGTGTTTGGAGTTTTGATATGTAATATTGATGATTGTAAAGCGGTGGAAAATCTTTTTTAAGCCAAATGTTTTCACGAATCTACCGTACATCAATGTCTTATTCATCAGGCAGCGTGTTCATAATCATTCTGTGTGATAGCTTCCTGCAAGGAGCTTTTACAGGCACTGGAGTCCAATTCTGACTCAGAAAGTTCCTCTAGAACCGGCGAGTTCCACACCAAATACTCTGAATGATGTTGTTTATGTTATGGTACAGTTTAATTACAAGGTATGAAAATATTGAACACTGGAGTGCCCCGGAAGCACCATGTGCTGTTTCTCACTTGTTGATAATGGAATCGGATGTAGCAAGTTCCAAAGGGTACTGCCCCCCCCCAGTTCATGCAGAACCGTTTTTAATGCTTTCATGATGTCACATCATTACATGTATTCAGCCTATATAGAAGTTTGGTCATGCCCCATCCATGCCAGAAGCAATCATCAAACTGGAATAAAATTTGGTGGGTAGGTTTGACAGGTTATGAAGGTAGGTCATGAGATATGTGAATGATTCAGGATTCACGCTCAGCCTTACGGCTGTACCTGACTGACCCAACAGACACAACTGCAGACATCCAGTGAGCAGCGATGCCTCCATGAGTCATCCTGTTAGTGCCAGCACCTTTGGTAGACGGCTGCACCACGCAGGACTAAATGCACACAGACCGTTACGATGACTGCCCTTAACACCACGTCACCGTCACCAAAGACTGCAGTGGTGTCGGGCCAGACTGTCATGGAGTCACTCAGAATAACAGCGGGTCGTCTTCAGTGACGAGTCCCGCTTTTGTCTTAGAGGAGACGACCAACGAGTCCATGTGTGGAGGCACCGTGGTCAGCACCAAGATGAACTGTTTGTTGTCACATGTCCCAAAGGCCTGGTGTCACTCCACCTCCACCCCTACCGCACCATCTGCAGGAACTGTGTGAGAATATTCAAGCTGCATGGGATGGATTATCACAGGACACCATTAGGAACCTCTACAGCTCCATACCGAGACGTCTGGTGTGCTGCATTAGTAAACATGGCAGCCCGATGCCATACTGAGAGACAGACTTCTGTATGTGTAGCTCAGTAAATATTGATCATATCAGTCTAAATGTATCATCAGTTATTGATCCTGGTCACCTTTATCTTCCTTCCCAACAGCACTGCAACCCCACACCTCCTTCTGGGTGCAGCTGTTCTTTTAATGACGAGTGTATTTTGTGGTCCAGGGAAAGAAATAGAAATACAAGAAAGACGCAGGTGATGAGGGTGCAGCTCTTCCTCTTGGGTAAAAATGGCTGAGGGTGGAAATGATGAAAGGCCAGTAGTACTGATCAGGTGAAAGAAGAAGTGAGAAGGAAGCTTGCTTCTCTTTTCTGTAAGAACAGGCACAGCCTTGCACAACAATCAGCTTACGGTTTGTCTGTAGGCTTCCTGGGAGGAGTACACGTCTGATTCATGCCACCTTCACTCTTACTGTGCGTAGTCTAAGAATATTATACAGCAGCAAAGCTATTAATCAATCAATCAATCAATCAATTAATATTTATTTATGTAGCGCTTTTTACAACCAACGTTGTCTCAAAGCAGCTTCACAAAAAATCTATTTGTTATAAAAAAGAAAAAACCACAAGGTTAATGTACAGACATGTGAGGGGGTTGGGGTTGGGGTGGGGTGGAACCG
This sequence comes from Prochilodus magdalenae, assembly GCA_024036415.1. Classification (NCBI taxonomy): domain Eukaryota; kingdom Metazoa; phylum Chordata; class Actinopteri; order Characiformes; family Prochilodontidae; genus Prochilodus; species Prochilodus magdalenae. The sequence goes on along the minus strand of JAMWET010005807.1, from coordinate 510,807 downwards.
GGTCCAAGCCCCCCTTGAGCAAGCCAGAGGCTACAGTGGCGAGGAAAAACTCCCTTGGGTAAGGAAGAAACCTCGAGAGGGACCAGGCTCAAGGGCGGAACCCAACCTCCTCAGGTCAACCCGGATGAGACGAGAGAGACAGACAGAACTAACATAGAAGAACATCTAATAGATCCAGTCTGATTAGATCCAGTCTGATTAGATCCAGTCTGATTAGTCCAGGAGGCAATAACTGCAAGTTGGAGCCAATCATAATAAGCATGGCCAGACGCTGGTCAGTGTAAGGTTGTGGTCGTGCCGGGTGATGAAACAGGACAGAAGACACACAGTGGAGCTGATGCTCAGGTGCCTCTAGCCACTCTGGGGGTTCTGATGTGATCGAAACTGGTATCGAAGATAACGCCTAGATTTCTCAGAGTCGAGCTGGCTTTAATAGTGTGGCCATCTATATTCAAGACAAATTGGGAGAGTTTAGTTCTCTCTGCATTAGGGCCAAGTAGCAGGACCTCAGTCTTGCTTGGATTAAGCTGAAGGAAATTCTTAGCCATCCAGTTTCCAATATTAGTAACGCAATCTTCAAGTTTATTTAGGTTAGAGCCTTGTTTGGTTTGGCCGATATATATAATTGTGTGTCGTCAGCGTAACAGTGAAAGCTGACATCGAAACTACGGATTATGTTACCAAGAGGCTGCATGTAAAGGGAAAAAAGAAGTGGCCCGAGCACTGACCCTTGAGGGACACCATATCTTACTAGAGTATGACTAGAGTGCTTATTGTTGAGACTAATAAACTGATAGCGGTCAGTGAGATACGATCTGAACCAGGATAAAGCCTGTCCTTTAACGCCAAATTGATGTTCAAGTCTGTCAAGGAGGATCGTGTGGTCAATGGTGTCGAATGCAGCACTGAGATCTAAAAGAACTAGTATAGATACCTGACCATTATCAAGAGACATCAAGAGATCATTCACTACTCTAGTTAAAGCTGTCTCGGTACTGTGGTGGGGTCTAAAGCCAGACTGAAACATCTCATGAAGAGAGTTCTCATGTAGGTGGTAGCAGAGTTGTTGCGATACCACTTTTTCTAAGATCTTTGATAAAGAAGGGAGATTGGAGATTGGTCTATAGTTAGTGAGCTCATTGGGATCGAGCTCAGGTTTTTTAATTAGGGGTTTAACTACAGCGAGTTTTAAAGATCTCGGTAAATGTCCAAGACTAAGGGACGAGTTAATGATAGAGAGCAGAGGTTTAACCACGCAAGGCATGATCTGTTTGAGAAGTTTTGTCGGTATTGGGTCTAGAATGCAGGTCGAGGATTTAGAAGAGCTAATTAGCTTAATTAACTGATCCTGAGTGATGGAGCTAAAGGATACCAGTTCACCTTTTGGGCTGACAGGAAACACGTCATACTGTGTTACTAGATTTACAGATGTATGTTGGGTTAGTGTTCTAATATGTTCTATTTTGTCATTGAAAAACCTGCTAAAGTCATCACAGCTGTATGTAGTTTGAATACAGTCTTCAGACTGTTTAATGTTACTAGTTAGTTTAGATATCGTGCTAAACAGGACTTTAGGATTATTTAGTTTTTTCTTAATGAGTGATGAGAAGTAGGCAGTTTTAGCTGCGTGTAGGGTGTGTTTATATTCCAGGAGAGTGTTCTTCCACTCACTTCGGAAACAGTCTAATTTAGTTATACGCCATTTACGTTCATAACTACGAGCTTTTTGTTTGAGTGTGCGAGTATGATCATTGTACCACGGCGCAAGCGTTTTTCTTCTAACAATTTTCCTCTTTATTGGAGCCACACTATCGAGAGTTGACTGAAGGGTGGACTGCACGTATTCAGTAGTACTTTCAAGCTCATCGAGGCCCAGCGGGGCAGGGACATTTGAAAGATCTGGTAGCCTATTTATAAGGGCATCTATAGTAGAGGCAGTGATACTTCGTTTATATCGGTAGCGGGGCGGCATGTAGACATTATAATCTAGAACGACTTCATATATTATCAAGTGATGATCTGAGATGCAGTCACTCTGAGGGACTGTGTCTAAGTTTTCTACCCTGATTCCTCGCGATAATACCAAATCTAAGGTATGGTTACAGCGGTGACTCCATTATAGACATATGAATCCGAGCTACAGGAGTTCTCAATATCCCTACCACTGCCATGTCCTACAGCACGGAGACTCAATCAGTCAATCAATGTTTATTGGTGTAGCCCTTTTACAACCAACGTCTCAAAGCAGCTTCACAGAAAAACTATTTGTTATAAAAAAGAAAAAAAAAAAAAAAGAAAAACCACAAGGTTAATGTACAGACATGTGAGGGGGTTGGGGGGTTGGGGGGACCGGGTCCAAGCCCCCCTTGAGCAAGCCAGAGGCAACAGTGGAGAAGGAAAGAACTCCCCTGAGTAAGGAAGAAACCTTGAGAGGAACCAGGCTCAAAGGCTCCAGTCTGATTAGTCCAGTCTGATTAGTCCAGTCTGATTAATCCAGGACAGAGTAACTGCACAGATGGAGCCAACCCATAGATAGAGTTCATGATCAGAGCCAGACGCTGGTCAGTGTAAAGATTGTGGTGATACCGGGTGATGAAACAGGGCAGGAGACCCACAGTGGAGCAGATGCTCAGGTGCCTCTAGCCGCTCTGGGGGTTCTGATGTGATTGCTCCGGAGAAATGTCATTTCAGTGCTTAACAAAGAAGAGGAAAGAAAGAGAGAGAGAGGGAAAGAAAGAAAGAAAGTAAGTAAGAGAGAGAGAGACAGAGACCAATTAGAAGGATTAAGGGTAGAGATATTGTAACTTGTATGAATTGAGTGTGTGTAGTCCTGAGAGTCCTGGAGAGGATTCCTCTGCGCTGGTAGCCCCTCAGTGTTATCCATCAGCAATGATCTGCTCAGGTGAGTTAGAGATGACTGAATTGGTAAACAACACATCAACACACAGTAGATTACACTCTCAGTTTAAGACGATCTGCTTCAATCGGCACACCCTGATACAGTCACACAGCATGGCTGCTACTTACAGGCTGCTGTTGGAGTTATAATGGTAAAGGTGGAACTGCTCGTCTCCTCAGGGTGAAGCGCTAAATGAAAATGCTCCTCAGGTCCAAGATTTGAGGAACTGTTGAGGAACTGAAACCAGGATCAGGTTTTCTGTTCCACCTTAAATGGTGCCATATTTGGTGGACTGGAATGTTATTTAGGAAGCTGGTAAACAGGAAGCCGATTTCAGCCTCGGTTAAAGTTGAACATCAGTCATACCCGCTGACAGTTGGATATATGAAATATACTGACACCTCCATTCACAGCCTGTTGCTCTGTTGTCGTTGTATGTACAGTTTGGATGAGGAGATTTGTTTTTTAACAGTTTTTTTGTTGGCTTGTTTTACTGGCCTCTTTTGCAAATGCAGGATTTGTATTTGAAGGTGGAAAAACAAGGTTTGGGCTTCACAGTATGTCTGTTCTACAGTATGTACTGAACCCTACTTATTCAACTAGGACAATGTACATATAGCTTTCCGATCTATGGCACCCTTTTAGGAGACATACCACAGCCAAATTAATGATGACGGCCTGGAAACTCCACAGAGTAAGATCTAACGTCCTTTAATATCTAACACATAAACCACACAAACCCAGACTGTACTGTACATCACCAAGCCATGTCAAAAAATCTAATATCTGACATTTGACAGTAGCAAACTACATGAAATATTAGTTTTATAAAGTTTTATATTTCACTATACTACAGTACCGGAGTAGTGTTACAGTAGTATAATAGTATCACACAGTACTATAGAAATCTGATAGCCCATTACTGTAGAGTGGAAATAGAGCTACGAGCTATGGGCTTTGAGGAAAACCCCCAGATTGATTTGGAAAGAAATGATACCGGGTGACTCATTCAGCTCATTCATCTCACTCTGCTAAAATCATGAATATCAGAGACGTAGTTACATCCACTTACTCAGACTGAAACATCCTCTAATCAAAATGTCAGCAACTCCCTGCTATTCGAGTGAATTATGTAAATTGATGGCTGATACGGTTTTACCACCCAACTAAATGCTCTAAGCACATCAGAGACAAATCACAGTAAAAGCCAGGAGAGAAAAGCAGAGGCGGGTGAAACCCGGAGAAAGAAGCACAGCTCACAAAACGTTGTAGAGGTTCCTAATGGTGTCCTGTAGTAACCTGGGAGGTGGAGGTGGAGTGACACCAGGCCTTCTGGACATGTGACAACAAACTGTGATAATAAGCTGTTCGTCTTGGTGCTGACCACGGTGCCTCCACACACGGATTCATTAGTCGTCTCCACCAAGACTAAAGCGGGACTCGTCACTGAAGATGACCTGCTGCCATTCTGAGTCACTCCATGACAGTATGGCACGACACCACTGCAGTCTTTGGTGATGTTGACTTGGTGTTAAGGACAGTCGTCGTAACGGTCTGTGCGCATGTAGTCCTGCGTTCTGCAGTCATCTGCCAATGGTGCTGGCACTAACAGGATGACTCATGGAAGCGTTGTCGTCACAACGGTCTGCGTGCATGCAGTCCTGAGTCATGTGCCATCTGCCAATGGTGCTGGCACTAACAGGATGACGCATCACTGCTCGCTATATGTCCACAATACTGGCTTTTCAGTCAGGCACAGTGGTAGGGCCCGTCCTTGCTTATGTCACATGTGCAGCTGAGTATGAAACATGACCCATTTGCATGTTTCATAATGTCAAACCTACACACCACGTTTCCTTCCTGTCAGCTGATTCTAAATACAAGCCCTTTTTATTTGATAGTTTAAGTTGAACTTTGACCTCCTGCTACTGCAGGTATTTACAGAAGATGAAATCTGAAGAGGCCCTCACACTCGAACAGGGCCGAATTGTTAGCAAACACGCTCGATTGATGCCCAGAAGCTGTCAAAATGGACTTCCCCTCACCTCTCAGTGCTTGTGGTAAAAGTGAGAATTATAAAGGAAGCTCCTTCACAGGAACACCTCACAGCAAACCTTTATCATACAACCAGAAACACAGTATCAGAGGAACTTAAACGGAGTCCTGAACGTTTTGGAGCAAGTAAAGCAAAGACGTTCGGATAGATAGATAGATAGATAGATAGATAGGTACTTTATTGATCCCGAAGGAAATTTAGCAGCCAGTAGCGGTTTCACAAAAAACAGCACGGATACAAATACAAAAACAAATTAAAAAAATAAAAACAGGGTTTTGCAGTATGAAAAACCTAAATGGGTCGGTACAAGCAGCAGTGTTATTAACTGTTAACTATAAACTATACATAGTACAGGTCACTATCGATGAATATGCACTTCGCAAGGAGATATATACAAGAATACAAACATAACTGTAGACTGTAAAAAAGACAGTGTAATAGTAATAAATAATAAATAAATGTGCATGATTGTGCAAGGGGCGCAGTTATCAGCAGATACTGACTGAATTAACATAAAAAGCATGTGCATATATTGGTATTTAAGTGGAGTGGAGTGTCCAGAAGTTCAGATATACAGTAAATACAGTAAGTGTCTGAGAGTGTCCAGGAGTTAAGATGCACAGTATATACAGTAAAGTGTCTGAAAGTGTCCAGGAGTTAAGGATGTACAGTATATACAGTAAATTGTCCAGAGTGTCCAGGATTGCAGATGTACAGTATATACAGTAAGTGTCCAGGAGTTAAGGATGTACAGTATATACAGTAAAGTGTCTGAGAGTGTCCAGGAGTGCAGATGTACAGTATATACAGTAAAGTGTCTGAGAGTGTCCAGGAGTGCAGATGTACAGTATATACAGTAAAGTGTCTGAAAGTGTCCAGGAGTTAAGGATGTACAGTATATACAGTAAATTGTCCAGAGTGTCCAGGATTGCAGATGTACAGTATATACAGTAAGTGTCCAGGAGTGCAGATGTACAGTATATACAGTAAAGTGTCTGAGAGTGTCCAGGAGTGCAGATGTACAGTATATACAGTAAAGTGTCTGAGAGTGTCCAGGAGTGCAGATGTACAGTATATACAGTAAAGTGTCCAGGAGTTCAGATGTACAGTATATACAGTAAGGTGTCTGAGAGTGTCCAGGAGTGCAGATGTACAGTATATACAGTAATGTGTCTGAGAGTGTCCAGGAGTGCAGATGTACAGTATATACAGTAAAGTGTCTGAGAGTGTCCAGGAGTTCAGATGTACAGTATGGTGTCTGAGAGTCTCCAGGAGTGCAGATGTACAGTATATACAGTAAAGTGTCTGAGAGTGTCCAGGAGTTCAGATGTACAGTATGGTGTCTGAGAGTCTCCAGGAGTTCAGATGTACAGTATATACAGTAAGTGTCTGAGAGTGTCCAGGAGTGCAGATGTACAGTATATACAGTAAAGTGTCTGAGAGTGTCCAGGAGTGCAGATGTACAGTATATACAGTAAAGTGTCCAGGAGTTCAGATGTACAGTATATACAGTAAGGTGTCTGAGAGTGTCCAGGAGTGCAGATGTACAGTATATACAGTAATGTGTCTGAGAGTGTCCAGGAGTTCAGATGTACAGTATATACAGTAAGGTGTCTGAGCGTGTCCAGGAGTGCAGATGTACAGTATATACAGTAATGTGTCTGAGAGTGTCCAGGAGTTCAGATGTACAGTATATACAGTAAAGTGTCTGAGAGTGTCCAGGAGTTCAGATGTACAGTATATACAGTAAAGTGTCTGAGAGTGTCCAGGAGTTCAGATGTACAGTATATACAGTAAGGTGTCTGAGAGTCTCCAGGAGTTCAGATGTACAGTATATACAGTAAAGTGTCTGAGAGTGTCCAGGAGTGCAGATGTACAGTATATACAGTAAAGGGTCCAGAGTGTCCAGGAGTGCAGATATACAGGATATACAGTAAGTGTCTGAGAGTGTCCAGGTGCTCTGTGACAGCAGCCTTCCACTGAACTTGCTCCTTCTGCCCATGATGATGGTGTGCAGTGGGTGCCCATCATCATCCATAATAGACTGGAATTTGTGCAGCGTCCTCCTCTCCGCCACCTTCACCACCAAGTCCAGCTACACACCAATAACTGACGCTGCTCGCCTGACCAGCTATCCTATTCTTTCATCGTAGCCTTCCATCTCTGAAACTCTGATCCTGTTTGTGTTTGTTACTATCTGTGATCGATCAGGATGGGCTTCTCTTTCAGTCTTGGTTCCTCCTGAGGTTCCTTGCTCATTGGGGGCTGGGACCCGGGCTTTCTGTGAAGCTGCTTTGTGACAACATCTGCCGTAAAAAGTGCTATATAAATAAATTTGACTTCCAATAAATAAAAGCTTTCCCTACATTCGTACATCAAAGCCAGGAACCATTAAGGTTACCATACCACTTAAAGTGTTATTGCCTGCATACAGGGAACCTTTGGAAAATCCAGCCTGCCAATTATGAAGACATGAACTTTTAAAACTAATGGTACCAAAAAGCAGTGACACTATAGAAAAACCACCATTCGGTTCCCTAAGGCCAAAAACCTCATTTGACTTTAATGGAAGTCAGTGGAACCGGACGTCTCTTCAAGCAGTTTTGGCCCAGTTTTGTTGGTCCATTCATCATGAGATTCTCACTCAGCATAAACAGCAGCTTTTGTGTTTAAATGACGCATAAAAGTAAAAATGTACAAAAGTGGAGATACATGTTTTTCATTGGACAGCGATGATATAAAGTTCTAGACACACAGATTGTTCTTTTCCTGAAATCACACGTCTAGGCCAAGAACTTTTTAGGAGGCTCATTTTTTAGGAGTAACCCACTCTTATATAAGAGTAATAAGTAATAAGTAATAAATTCAGTTATTTAACATTAAGGAGTACTTACATTTATTCTACATGACATTTGGTTACTTTTAGTTACATGTATACTGTCTTACAGTTACATCTGACCCTTTGAGGGCAACCATTACGCTGATGGGGCCCTCTGTGAAAATGAGTTTGACACCCCTGAACCACATTCAGCTCCCTAAATGACTTCTCAGTGGTTGTTTTTTTAAAGGGAAGGGTGTTTCAAAGAGGATATTTTATTCTAGTTCCTTTTAAAGAGGAAGTTCTGGCCCATTAAAAAGCCTCTTCCGAAATCGTACATCTAAGACAAGAACCATTAAGGGTACTTTTAAAACTAACAGTGCCAGATAGGGTTCATCAGAGCAATACCATAGAAGCATGACATATGGTTCCACAAAGGATCTCTCAGTAGTTAGTTGGTTAAGTGTGTTGTTATTTATAAATAATAATAAAAAGATACATCCTAGACTAATTTTTATAAAATTACCATTTAGAAAGCTTTACCTGTAGGTATGCTTTTGCCTGGAGACAAAGGAACCGTCATTGAGAATTCCGGAAAATAAAAATGCCAACACCGGCTCTCTCGAAGAATCCCATTCCACTCCCTGGATGTCCTCTTAATGGCTGGTTCTGTAAGGGTTATTTTTTAACAAAGATATTTGAATATAAAAATCTTTTTAAAGTTTAAGGGACCTTCACATTCAGTTCTGGGCAATTTGTCAAATGTACGGATGTACATTTCTTTGTTCAGCCAACCCAAAAAACCATTCATTCAGAACTCTGTATTTAGAGTGGGGTTCTGATAAATGGGTGTAGGTGTAATATATTGTGAAGACAGAATTGCGCCACCTACGTCTCAAGTTTAAAGCAAGTTTGTGCTTCGGAGAGGCCACGCCTCCAATAGGACTTATGTAGACATTGGCTGAAAGGGATTTTTTTCCACTTACTGCCAGACATGGAGGACCAAGAGCTGGAGGACCAAGACCTTCTGTACTTTGTAGATGTCATGTCACCAACAAAAGAGTTATACGGAGGAGGTTCTGTGGTGCACTAGAATCTCCACTAAATACCTCCATCATGAAGGTGACCAGGATCAATAAATGATGATACATTTGGACCGATATGATCAATATTTATTGAGCTACACATACTGAAGTCTCTCTCTCAATATGGCTCCGGCCGCCGTGTTTGCTAAAGCAGCATGCCATACGTCTCGCCATGGAGCTGTAGCGGTTCCTAATGGTGTCCTGTGATAATCCATCCCATGCAACTTGAATATTCCCACACAGTTCCTACAGATGGTGTGGTGGGGTTGGAGGTGGAGTAAAACCAGGGCTCCTGGTTCATCTTGGCGCTGACCACGGTGCCTCCACACACTGACTCATTGGTTGTCTCCACCAAGACAAAATGACCCACTGCCATTCTGAGTCACGACACCATAGCAGGCAACGTTAACGTGGTGTTAAGCGATGTCATGGTTACGGTGTACATGCATCTAGTCCTGCATTGTGCAGCCAACTGCCAATGGTGCTGGCACTAACAGGATGACTCATGGAGGCATCACTACTCGCTGGATGTCTGCAATCGTGGCTGTTGGGTCAGTCAGGTACAGCGTTAAGGCCTGTCCATGCTTATGTCACATGCCTCACAATGTCGAACCTACCCACCAAGTTTCATTCCTGTCATCTGATGCCTTCTGGGTGGAGCTAGTTGTGCAGTTATTGTTTTGATGATGCATGTATAAGCTCTAAAAGTCAAAATAATTGGTCATTAATTTTCATCTAGAGATGATTGAATTCACGCAATATTAACACTTGCCCTTCTACTGACCTCTGCATTGCTTGGTCATGCACCCTCTGTATGCTGTCCCGGGCCGTGTGCGTATGGGTGTGTGCTGGTTGTTGTTGGATGAGGAGATAATGGTTAGGTTGTTGGCTTTTTATCAGTGTTGCGAAAACCTAACCTACACCCATGCTCAATGGTAAGAATGGGTTTTCGTAGAAGAGCTTGAGTCTACAAGGCACTGAGATCAAAGGATAGTTCTGTTTTAAGTAATATAGCTTAACAGTTTCACCAGACGCTCTTATGGGCATAGACCTTTCTGACTCAGACAAGCACCCATCACTTTTTCACTTTCACAAGTCAGCATCGTAAACAAGGGCTGGCACGCGAATGGGCGAAGGCTGACACAAAAAGCTCCTCACCAAAAGGGAGGTTTTGCATCCAGAACCTGGTTAGCCCGTTAGAACCAACAACCAACTGTGTCATTACCACAGTTAAAAGAGGGTCTATAAGCTGTGCTTAAGAGCTTCAGCCACGGTGATGGTAAACAGTTCTATTCTGAGAAGTCCGGAAGGGCGTTACAATCTCATATACGCAAATGTATATGGAACTGACCAATTAGTGCAATGCAACAAGTCCTCATTCAGCAGTTGTGATGCACTTTCCTCACCTCTGTTTCTTGGGTGCATCACTTTGATCTAGCCATGATACGCTGACAGATGCATATTTAGTAGCAACTGTTTTTAATTTGAAAAACAGCCCTCAGTCCAGCGAAACGCTGAAGTACGCACAAACCAGTTTTACTTAGTCTTTTAGATCAAACCTGGAGCTCAAACGCTGAGCTACTGAACTATTTACACTGGTAATCCTAAAACTCTAAGTGTAATGTGTTAGTGTGCTGTAAGTAGCGTGTCGGTGTGCAGTAACTCAGTAAGTGTAATGTGTTAGTGTGCTGTAAGTAGCGTGTCGGTGTGCAGTAACTCAGTAAGTGTAATGCGTTAGTGTGCTGTAAGTAGTGTGTTGGTGTACAGTAACTCAGTAAGTGTAGTGTGTTAGTGTGCTGTAAGTAGTGTGTAGGTGTACAGTAACTCAGTAAGTGTAATGCGTTAGTGTGCTGTAAGTAGCGTGTTGGTGTACAGTAACTCAGTAAGTGTAATGTGTTAGTGTGCTGTAAGTAGCGTGTTGGTGTACAGTAACTCAGTAAGTGTAATGCGTTAGTGTGCTGTAAGTAGTGTGTTGGTGTACAGTAACTCAGTAAGTGTAATGTGTTAGTGTACTGTAAGTAGTGTGTTGGTGTACAGTAACTCAGTAAGTGTAATGCGTTAGTGTGCTGTAAGTAGTGTGTTGGTGTACAGTAACTCAGTAAGTGTAATGTGTTAGTGTACTGTAAGTAGTGTGTTGGTGTACAGTAACTCAGTAAGTGTAATGTGTTAGTGTACTGTAAGTAGTGTGTTGGTGTACAGTAACTCAGTAAGTGTAATGTGTTAGTGTACTGTAAGTAGTGTGTTGGTGTACAGTAACTCAGTAAGTGTAATGTGTTAGTGTGCTGTAAGTAGTGTGTTGGTGTACAGTAACTCAGTTAGTGTAATGCGTTAGTGTGCTGTAAGTAGTGTGTTGGTGTGCAGTAATCAGTAAGTGTAATGTGTTAGTGTACTGTAAGTAGTGTGTTGGTGTACAGTAACTCAGTAAGTGTAATGTGTTAGTGTACTGTAAGTAGTGTGTTGGTGTACAGTAACTCAGTAAGTGTAATGTGTTAGTGTACTGTAAGTAGTGTGTTGGTGTACAGTAACTCAGTAAGTGTAATGTGTTAGTGTGCTGTAAGTAGTGTGTTGGTGTACAGTAACTCAGTTAGTGTAATGCGTTAGTGTGCTGTAAGTAGTGTGTTGGTGTGCAGTAATCAGTAAGTGTAATGTGTTAGTGTACTGTAAGTAGTGTGTTGGTGTACAGTAACTCAATAAGTGTGATGTGTTAGTGTGCTGTAAGTAGCGTGTTGGTTTGGTCCAAATGATTTTTGCGCTGAGCTTGTTGGACAGAACTGAACCAACTGTGTCATTACCACAGTTAAAAGAGGGTCTATAAGCTGTGCTTAAGAGCTTCAGCCACGGTGATGGTAAACAGTTCTATTCTGAGAAGTCCGGAAGGGCGTTACAATCTCATATACGCAAATGTATATGGAACTGACCAATTAGTGCAATGCAACAAGTCCTCATTCAGCAGTTGTGATGCACTTTCCTCACCTCTGTTTCTTGGGTGCATCACTTTGATCTAGCCATGATACGCTGACAGATGCATATTTAGTAGCAACTGTTTTTAATTTGAAAAACAGCCCTCAGTCCAGCGAAACGCTGAAGTACGCACAAACCAGTTTTACTTAGTCTTTTAGATCAAACCTGGAGCTCAAACGCTGAGCTACTGAACTATTTACACTGGTAATCCTAAAACTCTAAGTGTAATGTGTTAGTGTGCTGTAAGTAGCGTGTCGGTGTGCAGTAACTCAGTAAGTGTAATGTGTTAGTGTGCTGTAAGTAGCGTGTCGGTGTGCAGTAACTCAGTAAGTGTAATGCGTTAGTGTGCTGTAAGTAGTGTGTTGGTGTACAGTAACTCAGTAAGTGTAGTGTGTTAGTGTGCTGTAAGTAGTGTGTAGGTGTACAGTAACTCAGTAAGTGTAATGCGTTAGTGTGCTGTAAGTAGCGTGTTGGTGTACAGTAACTCAGTTAGTGTAATGCGTTAGTGTGCTGTAAGTAGTGTGTTGGTGTGCAGTAATCAGTAAGTGTAATGTGTTAGTGTACTGTAAGTAGTGTGTTGGTGTACAGTAACTCAATAAGTGTGATGTGTTAGTGTGCTGTAAGTAGCGTGTTGGTTTGGTCCAAATGATTTTTGCGCTGAGCTTGTTGGACAGAGCTTGGTTCTAGCTAATGGAACCGGTTCTCCTTTAGTGTTCTGACGATTTGAATAGACGTCAGTGTCAGACTAATGAATGAGCTTCTATTAAAGACTGCTGGACTGAGAGACACTAGAGTCTCTTCACCTACACTGAGCTGATGAAGAGTCCTGTTCCAGAAATGATAATAGGACATTAGAGCCGTAATAAATCATGCTCCTGTTACTCTCCATACTTAAGTACAGTTGAAGGTAAATACGTTGGTGCTTTTACTTAAGTGGAGTTCTAAAGAGAATGGCTTGGAGGTTCCCTCATGATGGGTGTGCATATAAACCCCACTGTATTAAAACACAGGACACAAGTCCTCTACAAATGCAACTGCATGGTAGATTGGTCTATGCAAATTAGTGTAGGCACCCACTGAATGCGCTAGACAGCGTGTTTATGGTAAGCATTTTATTGTAAAGCTTTGTTTTTTTTTAAATCATCCCCAGAATTCATGTGAACACCCGCAACTGCCATAGCTGCAAACAATCCATAACATAATAGAGCACCAGAGCGTTCAGTGCCCCACCATTTTTATCTAAACAGATGTTTATCTTAATGCTTTACCTTAGAATAAACCTGAATACACCAAACTATAACATAGCACTCATGGAATTCTACAGTCCAGCCTTCTTCAGCTGCAGTGGAGGCTGAACAACAAGGTGTATTTCTAAACAGATTTTGGGCCGATTCTGTTGGTGTGTCCATCATGAATATTCACTAACCTGATAGGAGAACTCGAGCTCTGACACTGTGCTAAACATAAAAGAGGTGAAAACGTTTTTGCGCAACTAAATATATATATTAGAGGGGGAGGCGTGGCAGAGATATAATACTGTGGTACATCAAGAAGATGGATCGTTTCAGGCATCTCATCAGTTGCGTCCACAGCGTCCACTTAGTTGGGTGTGTCTAAACTTTGGTACTGTATGTTTTGTCAAGGCTGAATGTTGGCTCTGGTGTTGCTATGGTGACAACCAAGATGAGGCTTTCATTTGGTTCCTGACCAAGCTGTGAGCCTTTCATCAATACCACTGCACTCTACACACTTTATTATTATTATTATTATTATTATTATTATTATTATATCACCGCAATATCACACTTATATATATATATATATACTGTATATATATAAATATATATATATATATATATATATATATATGTGTGTGTGTGTGTGTGTGTGTGTGTGTGTGTGTGTGTGTGTGTGTATATACAGTGAGGAAAATAAGTATTTCAACAAAAAGTTCTATTTTGGTCTCATCTGACCACACTTTCTCCCATGACTCCTCTGGATCATCCAAATGGTCATGGGCAAACTCAAGACGGGCCTGGATGCGTGCTGATTTAAGCAGGGGAACCTGCCGTGCCATGCATGACTTTAAACTATGACGTCTTAGTGTATTACCCTCAGTAACCTTGGAAACAGTGGTGCCAGCTCTCTTCAGGTCATTGACCAGCTCCTCCCGTGTAGTTCTGGGCTGATTCCTCACCTTTCTTAGGATCATTGATACGCCACGAGGTGAGATCTTGTGTGGAGCCCCAGTCCGAGGGAGATTGACAGCCGTGTTTAGCTTCTTCCATTTTCTAATAATTGCTCCAACAGTTGATCTTTTTTCACCAAGCTGCTTGGCAATTGCCCTGTAGTCCTTTTCAGCCTCGTGGAGGTCAACAGTTTTGTCTCTGGTGTCTTTGGACAGCTCTTTGGTCTTAGCCATGTCAGTAGTTGGAGTCTTACTGATTGTGTGGGCTGGACAGGGGTCTTTATGCAGCTAACGACCTCAAACAGGTGCTTCTAATTTAGAATAATAAGTGGAGTGGAGGTGGAGTTTTTAGAGGCAGACTAACAGGTCTTTGAGGGCCAGAATTTTTGCTGATTGGCAGGTGTTCAAATACTTCTTTGCAGCAGTAACACACAAATACATTATTAAAAAATCATACATTGTGATTTCTGGATTTTTTTTTTAGATTATGTCTCTCACAGTGGACATGCACCTAAGATGAAAATTTCAGACCCCTCCATGATTTCTGAGTGGGAGAACTTGTCTAGATGACTATGCTGTGCTACACCAATAAAAGTCCTTGGGCAAGACTCCTAACACTACATTGGCCTACCTGTAATATGATTAACCTTGTAAGTCGCTCTGGACAAGAGCGTCAGCTAAATGCCATAAATGTAATGGTAAATGTAAATATATCTGTCTTATGAATGTATACATCAGGCCTCTCCTGTCTCTGTATATCCTATATTTTGTATTTATTTAATATATCTCTTTTGTATCTCTTTATTTCATATGTATAGTTAGTATGTATATTAATGCTGCCTGGCTGTAGAGTATCAACCTGAGCCTCACCACAATCATCTCAATGCATAAATGTCCTGACATGTGCAAATGACAAATAAACCTGAAACTTGTTTAAATCACATTTTAATTTTTTATTTGCTGAATTGAACATGTCGGGGGAAATAAAACATAAAATATCACCTGTGCAAAAGTCATCTCACATTTTCTATTTTTCTTGGCGTCTCTAAACACCCCGTGCAGGACAGCTAGCGAAAAAAGCCGAAGTTTGTTTCCCATACCGACTGGGTTAGGGTTAGGGTACAGGTTAAGTTATAACTAACCCTTTAATGTTTTTATCAAGGTGATAAACCTTCACATCCAGCTGTATATGTAAAAGCAATCGTGAAGATTCAGCTCCTAAATAAACCACCCTGATGCCTCTTTGAGCAAGGTATATTCTTGGCTTCCTGTAGAAGAGCTACGCTCCTACAGAGTTTAATTCTCACCTGCATACAGCTGCCATAACTCCTACTTAACACTAATCCATCTGGTCCAGCCATTCAGGGACAGAGGTTGAACAGGTGTGGCACCTGTAGTTGGAACTCAGCTCTGCAGCAAACAGGGCACTGGGATGTGTGAAGGGTGATTCTGAGGGTGTGAGAAAGTCCAATGAAAGGGAACTTCCTGAATGGGGAGCAGCAGGACAAGTTTATCACTAAGCTGCAGGACAGTTTATGGCGTATCGTTGGAGATGCTTGTTTGATGGGGATAGGGTAAGACATTGCCCTGCGATGGACTGGCGGTTCGGAAGATGAGTTTGTGAGTGTAGGATGTTACAGATGAAGTCCGTGTCCAACCATGTAGGGAATATAACAGTACTGCTGAATAGGATTAGGAGTTGGAGACCACTGGGACAGAGGGTGTGTGGTGCATTGTGTATTCCAGCCATTGTGTTCGCGGCACTGTCGGTTTCAGTCTTCCTAGATTCAGCTTTCTACAACAACACAGTCCAGCTCAGTAGTGTAGCCTTACTGGGAGTTCTACCGGAGACACATTAGCTAGAATGGGTTTCTACGCTGCTATGGTAGGTTGCTATGGAAGTACAACTGTGGGGTCAGTTGAGGAGCAATGGCATTTGTTCCACACAACCGAAGCTGTAAACATTCTACAACACATGGCTGTTTATGTATTATTGCATATGTCAAAAATGACTATTTATTGACCCAGCCATGCAGGTCCTTGTAGACTTTGTGTGCAGGTAGTTTGTAGTAGTGAGGGCAGATGGTGCACAGTCTCTCTCTCCAGTCTGTAAACGTTTTCACATCGTAGCTCTCACGCCATCTAAAGTAGGACTCGTAGCTCTGTCTGTCGGAGGCCAGATGCTTTAAGAAAGCAGCCAGCTCCTTGACACTACTGAAGTCATTCACATGGATGAAGGCATCTCGGGGCACCACGCGTTCATAGTTAGCTCTGGAAGGTCCGAGCACTACCGGGACGCTCCCTGCCTGCAGTGAGTTGCGCCATAGTTTTTCCGTGATGTAATCCCTGTGCAAAGAGTTTTCAAAGGCAAGGTAGAAGTGGCATTGGGATAAAGTAGGGAGCAGAGCTTTGACGGAAAGTGGCCTACGGTTCCAGTGACCGTAAACCTCAATCATCATGTGCTCCTTCAGCTGCTGGAACACATTAGACCTTCTTTGGTTCTCCTTGTATTTGCTGACCACCCAGGCCGCTAGGCAGTTTCCTTTCTGTGGTATGAGGTAGGTGCTGTTGTTCTTCTTCGGGACCAGCTTTCCATAAGGCACGGAAATGTCCGCGTCACTCCGATAGCTCATCGTCCAGTTGAACAAGCCATTGTATGCCAGCAGATTGCAGTTATGCATTGGAGGCTCCAGTGACAACCAAACCCACTTTTGCCTCGGCGGACGGGACAGATACAATGGCAGCTTGGAGCGATTGGTCCAAAGCTCGTGGTGGTGGAAAACCACAACGTCAGCCTGAGAGAACATGGATTGATTGTCCTTAAGGAAGCATCCAGGGATGCCGAACTTACTCCAGCAAATATCTCCCTCCAGGCTATAGGAGACGCCAAAGGGCCAGTGCCACAGCAGGATGGTCAGATTTTGGGGATGGGGATTGGTCTGTCTGGTTTCCAGCTGCCAGAAAATAAGCAGATGTAGCAGTAGAGAACTGGTGATGACGAGCACCAGAGCATAGGTCGAAAGCCGTCGTGACCACATTGAGAAGAAATGAAAGTAGGCCAATGCGTAGAAGATCCAGATTAACCACAAGAAGGGTTGAGTCTTCTTTTACAGCTGACGTAAGTGCCATGTGCGGAGACCTAAAAAGAGCAAATTAATGATCAGTTAACTTTGAAGAATGTGAGAAAAGAGAAGCAATACATTAAAGGGGACTTTTGGCGTTTGTTATTGAACTTTTTGTGTATCATCGCTGTTCAATAAAAATCATCTCTACTTCCTGCGAACGCTGAGGAAGGCAAATCTCTCACCTCCCATCCTCACCACATTCTACAGAGGAACCATCGAGAGCATCCTGAGCAGCTGCATCACTGCCTGGTTTGGGAACTGCACTGTATCAGATCGCAAGTCCCTGCAGCGAGTAATGAGGACAGCTGAGAAGATCATTGGTGTCTCTTTCCCCACCATCACGGACATTTACACCACACGCTGCATCCGCAAAGCAACCAGCATCGTGATTGACCACACACACCACTCACACACACACTCTTCACCCGCCTACCATCCGGAAAAAGGTACAGAAGCATCCGGGGCCACACATCCAGACTAGGCAACAGCTTCTTTCCCCAAGCCATCAGACTCCTTAACACCCAGAGCCTGGTCTGAATAACTGAACACATTCAGTGATTGGTCTGAACACACACACACACACACACACACACAGTCTCATCTTTTTAATCTGTCAACAGAAACTTAAGGAGTACAATGTTTACATCTATACCAACATATGGACATAACTGCACTTTACTGCTCCCACTACCAGTGGGCTATGTGTACTGTCCCCTCCCCCTCCTGTTTCTCCATCTGGTATACGCCAGACAGAGAAACTCTCTCCCACAGAAACCACTTTTCTCAGTTGTCTGAAAGGCCATGTTGGAATTTGTTACAAGGTGACATCTCACCTACCAACAGATAACAGAGTGGATTAGCTGACCAATCAAAGCACACTGGTCTTAGCAGGAGGCGGGGCTTACAGACACAGGAGCTCTAATGGAGCGTTTTAGACAGAAGGTGAATAAAGATGTACAGTATGAGAAAAACACTTTGCTTTGTGAAGCTGAGGCATGTAAATCTGTTCTAAGCTAATAGCCCCCTTTAGGCAATGCGTAAAATACACTAAGTAACAGACAAAGCTAAAATACACTCCCTGGCTAAAAACAAGGTCACCACCTGGATTTAAGCAAAACAGGTAAGAGCCTCCCATTGGAAGAGTACTACGGTCTTCATGTTTCGGCTGGCAGCATATTATTTAACCCTAACTGATGCTGTGAGCAGCTTCTGATTTGTTAAACAGCCATGGTGAAGACGCGTCATGTGGTTTTGGAAAAGATGTTCACCTGTTTCAGAAGGGTCAGATTAACAACATGCATCGAGCAGAGGAAACATCTCAGGAGATGCTGAAACTGCTAAAACCGGGTTAAGAACTACGTCCATCGCGTTATCAAAAAGTGGAGGGATGGTGGGGACACATCTTCCAGGAAGGAATATGGTCAGAAAAAGAAGGAAATGTTTACTAGTGAAAATAAGAGCGTTTCCACACGCACAGTGTGAAGGGAACTCGAGGGATTGGGACTAAACAGACGTGTAGCCTTAAGAAAACCACTTGTCAGTGAGGCTAGCTGGCAAACACGGCTTCGATTAGCTGGGGAGCAGAAAGAGTGGACCAATGGAAGAAGGTCATGTGTTCTGATGAGTCCAGATTTACCCTGTTCCAGAGTGATGGGCATGTCAGGGTAAGAAGAGAGGCGGCTAAAGTATATGTTACAGGTACCGGATGTCGGTACCGACGTAACAGTTATGCTCCTGGGAAACAGGAGAGGAATGAGGAAACACAGCAACACGGTTGAACGTTTCTGAGTTCTCTGCAGCTATGAGAGAAGTTCAGCGACGTACGTAAACCAACTGTCCTGCCCACACTGCCCCCTGCTGTCACCCCATGGGTATAGCAAGCAAATTCTTTAAACTAAACATGCTCTACAGTGTTTTGCTGGTCGGACACCATGTAAATCGTGAAATCATGGTCATTTTCTCCCCAAATAAAACTCAACATTAACCACCTATTTGTTTTTACAAGTAAAGAACACAAATATAATATTTACAATTGAAAGGAAATAGACAAATTGACCATTTTCCTCCACAGAAATGTGACCACACTTTTGTGGGCTTCACATATACTTTGCTTTTAGGTCTCTACATCACTTATTTATTTCATTTCCACAAACTGAGAGGGAAACCAATCTTTAGAGATGCATACTCCACACATACATGCCACACGTGGTGGTTGGTGTAGCTCAGCGGATAACACCAGTACCCACCAGGGAGTCACCACCACCACATGTGGGAGACTGGGGTTCAAATCCTGGTATTGAAGACTATGCTGTGCTACACCAATAAGAGTCCTTGGGCAAGACTCCTAACACTACATTGGCCTTCCTGTAATACGGTTAACTTTGTAAGTCGCTCTGGATAAGAGCATCAGGTAAATGTAACAACAGGTACAGAGTGCTCAGTAGAGGTGCTGAACACATTAATGGTTCGAGTAACTAACACATATAAACACATATTTAAACTACTATTACACAATATTAACGTTTCTGATAATGTTCCTGCACAGTTACTCTAGACTGGACTAATTAAACACAAGAGAATAGCAGCGGTAGCCTGTGTGTAAGTTTGGGCAGCCTGCTTGGCCAGGACTTCATTAGATCCTATTTGTCTTGTTCAGAAGTTGAGCTGGTGAAAATGCCAAAGAGTAATCAATTCTATGGCTCTTCAAACTTTGTGCCAACACTCCACAACCACCGTCTCCTGTAAGCAGCTGGCTGAGGAACCGAAAGTGAGGCTAACTGATGCGTACCAGGCAGGAAAGGCTATAAAAAAGAAAGCTCTGCCTACCACCCCCACAATGCACACAAATTTCTATATTTCTATACTGTATATGTTGTATATATCGTGTATATTGTAATTACACTCCATTCTTTTTAAATATCTTATTTTATGTTTATTTGAAATATTGTTCTTATATTTATTTTTATATGATTTCTATTCTATTCATTTTCATATTATCTTCATCTTTATTATTATTGTTTCAGGTGAGTGGACAGGATTCCACTGCTAGTTGTTCTGTGGCTGTATGTGGCAAATTCATTTTGACTTGGATTTGATTTCATTTGTACTAATATGAGCAAATAAACAGAAATCAACTAGCCTGCTGGGAAATCTGTGTGTCCCTGCCAAGTACTCTCTCATTGCTTGTCTTCTTCAGTTTGTCCTTCTCACAAAAATTAACTCACCAGACAAAGAAATCTCCACAAGCCTGAATAAGAGCTGTGATTGGATTTGGCATGGACTGGACAAGTTTCTGGATTAGGCCACTTCAGTGTTCAGACACTCTTACATCAACGAATTGGTCAGTTGGTCCAGATTTGATGGATGCCTACCCTGGTACAATTCCGAGGAGCATTTCCTGTAGACTGGGATTTTAGCCACTGCTGGTAGACCCGTAGGACCGTACGCTTCCATACACCTGCACATTCAGCTACTTCCTTTACACTATGGTCTTTGGCCACGCCCAAATGCAGTCACTCCTTTTAGCCAGTCATTAACACCTGCTCTGAAACCATTTTCCACACATGGAACGAGACGTTCACTGCATTGTACTACCTCTTCTCAATCTATGAATCCCGTCACTCACACCCGCAGGTATTTATAGCCCCATTGTCCTCATGCAGCTCCATCTGCAGGAGCCTGAAGTTACTACCACCTCAAACACACAAGGTAACTTATTTCCTTGTCCAGGGAGATTAAGAACACTTGTGTTTTCAAAACGGCAGCACAAATAACTTTATTATTTTAGTAAGCAATGATACTTTAGTTAAAGTACACACAGCATCAGGGCTGTGCTTCACGCTAAACTGTCAGATTAGACTCATATGGGCAGAGAAACTAAAATAGGCACACCTCTGAGCAGGATTACCCAATCTACTAAAAGTGAACACAGCAAAAAAGCCACACACAGCATAAAACATGTGCTGCTTTAAAATTCATTTAAAGTAATAATCACTGTGGGCACTGTAAGTCCTTTAAACCAGCATCTATAGATCCCTAACAAAGTGGATATTCTAGCTGTCACTTATTACAATGTATGGATGAATGCTATTTTATGAACAGTGCATGTATAATTTTCTATATCTTAGATATTGATATAAATTTTATTTTTAGGGTTCTAGTTCCTGTCATCAGACTAAAAAGGGTGTGGCCTGGCAGGAATACTAATAAATTATTAAATTGATAAATGAATTCTAAATATATTTTAAGACTCCTTGTGTATTTATTTATTTATTTATTTATTTATAATCATCCTATTGCAGTGCAATTTATTGCAAGCTATAATTCAATTATAGTACCTCAGTGCTGGCTGCAGGAGTACTGAGCTAAAAGATTGCAGTACATGTTTTGTTGAGTAAGAGAAAATGAGTAACACACTTAATTGCAAAATGTCCTGCAAATTTTACTGAACATTTGCTAAAAAAATGCACACAAAATTGTAAGTGCCTTCAATATGCTAGGCAGGAATATGAATACATTGTGGCCACTCTATAAAAAGTTGGCTCATTTCAGACATGAAAGTGCCCAATGCTGTTATAACAACTTCAGCCCAAATACCACTAAGAAGATGCCATATCACTTCCTGTTCCTCCTGACTCTTCTAGAAAGCTAGTTTCCTATCATCTCTGGTTATGAATTTAATTCCCCTGCCGATAAACATGCACCACAGTCATTAGCAGAGTAGATAAATCCGACTGGTGGAATAGGGTAACTGTACTCACCTCCGGAACAGCAATGCTCTGCAGTTTTGCCGTGTGATACTGCATGTGCCAAGTGCCTCTTTTTATGGTGTGTGTGTGTAAGTGTGTGTGTGTGTGAATGTGTATGAGTAAGTGTGTGTGTGTGTGTTTGAAAGTGAATCCTATCCTGCCCCGCCTTTCTGCCACTCGTGCATATATTTCACAATCAGAACCAGAAAATAGTACAAGCTGTTAAGATATATATTAATATAAACCTACTGAGAAATTGACACCTACATGACCATGTGATCAAAGCTCACATCAGATACACCAAACCTATCTCCTCACTTCTGAAATAAATCCACAGCTGTCCATCTTTCCACTAGCAGAGAACCACTTTACAGAATGGCCCCAGAAAGATGTGCAGAGGCAAAGGAGCTGGAGTGCTCAGAACAGTGGATTGACCACCCCTGTAGTTTAAAGGTGCAATATGTAAGATCTTTAGTTGGAGACATTCCAAAATGATTTAAAAAGATCAACAGAATGTGGAAAAAGAACAGTTTAGACGGTGTTAAAAAAGCATCGGTGTATTGTGTTGCAAAGATAGCTACTGAATTAGCATGCTAAGCAGCTAGCACCAACTTGTCCTGTCCTTTAATGAACGTGGTTGGTGTAGCTCAGCGGATAAGACCACTACCTGTCAGGGAACCAACACCACATGTGTTGGTTCAAATCCCAGTCTAGTCTTGCCCAAAGGACACCAATAAGAGTCCTTGGGCAAGACTCCTAACACTACATTGGCCTACCTGTAATATGATTAACCTTGTAAGTCACTCTGGATAGGAGTGTCAGCTAAATGCCGTAAATGTAAATGTAAGGGGTGTTTGTGAGCCACTGTTGGCTCGAGTGAAATCAGCCCAAAACACGAGGATGTAGAAGTAGCGCTGCAGCCCGGCTGCATTATCTAACCCTGTGTGACTGATGGTGAAGACCCCGATCTCAGGTAGATGATTTGAGGACAGGAAACCAATAAAAGGAAGAAACCATGTTCAGCAGTAAACCGTGATCATAACAGCAAAACAAAGTTCAAACGCAACATTCCAGGAAGAGGAGGATTAGGGAATGTGCAGTTCCTAGCTTTTTAAGGACTCCACAACTTTCTGATTATATGTGTCCCCCTATGTGTTTGACAGCGATGTCACTAATCGCTCCTTTAAACTGTCGAATACTCTGAAAGACTGAAGACATAATGCAAGCCAGACGTTTTAACTGGCAGTGTTTTCACGTATGCGTATTTAGGTGGGTTATTTAGGAGCATATGTATGTATATATATATATATGTGTATGTATGTATGTATATATATATGTATGTATGTGCCCCATTTTAAAGAGCGCACTAGCTTAGCGGTAAGCAGAGGGGCGTGTGGGGTTTTATGGTTATTCTCAGAGGTTCGTTGTAGATATAACTGGGTGACTGATACTGATCTCTGCTGTTCTGAGGGACTTGGTGTGAAATGAAATGAGTGTGTGTGGGTGAAACACAAAAGGGAGCATGCGGAAAGAAAACAGTTGCCCTGCTTCCACGTCACGAGATTAACCACAAAGCTACACAAAAATTGAGAGAAATATCTAACCAGATCCACCACCAGCACGTGTCTGAAAAACAAGAAACCATCCATTTACCATCAACACTGAGGGGCTGGTGGTCTTCCTGTTGATGTTCACCATCTTCTGCTATCTGGGGTTCCTTGTCCTGAAGAAACCCTGAACTGAAGGTTCTTTAAACAGTAAGGTGTGGATATGAGAACAGCATTTAAATGTCCCTTGGTTTTTATGTAAAACGGTTTAAATTTGTATTGAACTGCTATAAAATTGGTATAGAACTTTTATAAAATTATATATGAAACTGGTTTGGTTTAAATTTTGTATGGGTAAAACTGCTATAAAATAGAATTGGTATAGAAACTGGCTATAGAAACTGGCATAGAATTGCTACAGAACTGGTGCAAAATTGGTATAGAACTTTTATAAAATTATATATGAAACTGGTATAGAACTGGTTTAGAGCTAGCATAGAATTGGTATAGACCTGGTATAGAACTGGTATAGAACTAGCATAGAATTGGTATAGACCTGGCATAGAACTGGTATAGAACTGGCATAGAATTGCTACAGAACTGGTGCAAAATTGCTATAGAACTTTTATAAAATTATATATTAAACTGGTATAGAACTGGTTTAGAGCTAGCATAGAATTGGTATAGACCTGGTATAGAACTGGTTTAGAACTAGCATAGAATTGGTATAGACCTGGTATAGAACTGGTATAGAACTAGTATATGATTGGTATAGATCTGGTATAGAACTGGCATAGAATTGGTATAGACCTGGCATAGAACTAGCATAGAATTGGTATAGATCTGGTATAGAACTGGTTTAGAACTAGCGTAGAATTGGTATAGAACTGGTTTAGAACTAGCATAGAATTAGTATAGACCTGGCATAGAACTGGTTTAGAACTAGCATAGAATTGGTATAGACCTGGCATAGAACTGGTATAGAACTAGTATAGGATTGAAATAGATCTGATATAGACCTGGTATAAAACTGGTATAGAACTGGTATAGGATTGAAGTAGAACTGGTATAGAACTGGTATAGGATTGAAGTAGAACTGGTATAGAACTTATAGAACGTATAGAATTGGTGTAGAATTGGTAGAGGACCTTTACATCATAAGGCTCTTCTCACTAGAACACCTCCTTTACAGGGTTCTTTGAGGAACCATCCATTTAATAACCCATTAAAAACAGAAGTGGCTCCCCCCGGAGACCCCCTATTAGCAGCTGCATTTGTCATTTGTTATGTCATTTCAGGCGTGTTATGAAAAGAAAGAAAGACAGAAAAAATGGAAAAAAAAACTTTGTTTTCCACAGGAAGTGGCCAGGAAGTCAGCCCAGAGTGAGATTTCTTTTTTGTAGGTGCCAGAGGTTTGATGATGAGAGGTAGCGAAATCATCTTCCTGACGTGTCGTTGGCTGGTGCTGAGAGGAAGGAGCGCTGCCTGAAACAAAATCACTTCCTTTCTGTGTGGGCTAACTCGAAGTGTTGCAACTGTAAAGACCTGCCCTCCTCTTCCAACGTTCATCCTGTCGTGTGACAAGGAGGTGGGCACACCTATATCAGACAGACAGAGACATTACTGTTTCAAATGAACACATTTATTTCCTGAACCTCTTTAACCCCCCGTCACAGGGGGTCCTGGAGCCTATCCCACTGCGCCCAGAGCTTTCTTTAACCCCCGTCACAGGGGGTCCTGGACACTATCCCACTGCGCCCAGAGCTTTCTTTAACCCCCGTCACAGGGGGTCCTGGACACTATCCCACTGCGCCCAGAGCTTTCTTTAACCCCCGTCACAGGGGGTCCTGGACACTATCCCACTGCGCCCAGAGCTTTCTTTAACCCCCGTCACAGGGGGTCCTGGACACTATCCCAGTGCGCCCAGTGCTTTCTTTATGCCCGGGTCACAGGGGGTCCTGGACACTATCCCACTGCGCCCAGAGCTTTCTTTAACCCCCGTCACAGGGGGTCCTGGACACTATCCCAGTGCGCCCAGTGCTTTCTTTATGCCCGGGTCACAGGGGGTGCTGGAGCCTATCCCACTGCGCCCAGAGCTTTCTTTAACCCCCGTCACAGGGGGTCCTGGACACTATCACAGTGCTCCCAGTGCTTTCTTTAACCCTCCGTCAGATGGGGTCCTGGAGCCTATCCCAGCGCGCCCAGCGATTTCTTTAACCCCCCATCACAGGGGGTGCTGGAGCCTATGCCGGTGCTGGATACTATCCCAGTGCTCCCAGCGCTTGCTTTAACCCCCGTCACAGGGGGTCCTAGACACTATCCCAGTGCACCCAGCGCTTTCTTTAACCCCCCCGTCACAGGGGGTCCTGGAGCCTATCCCAGTGCGCCCAGAGCTTTCTTTAACCCCGTCACAGGGGGTCCTGGAGCCTATCCCAGTGCACCCAGAGCTTTCTTCAACCCCACGTCACAGGGGGTCCTGGAGATACCATTTACATTTAAGGCATTTAGCAGACACTCTTATCCAGAGCGACTTACCATCGCGCTTAGTGTAGATTATCCCAGTGCTCCCAGTGCTCACTGTGGAAAACGGAAAACACCCTGGAGAGACTACCAGTCCAACGCAGTGCAGAAACACAGACATGCAAATTCAGTCATACCTACCCCTAGAGGAGTAATTCAGCATCTCCAATTCACCTGACCGCATGTCTTTGGACTGTGGGAGGAAACCAGAGCACCCGGAGGGAACCCACACAGACACGGGGGGAACATGCAAACTCCACACACTCTCTTCTACAACACGCCTGAGACAGCAGTTCATAATGATCAGAGAAGATGGACCTCAAAGCCAGGGCCTGAATGGAACACTTGCAGAACTACCCATAGCCACTAGAGGGAGCTGGTAAACTATGTATTCCATCACCTCTCAGGGGTCAGCTGGTACTCAGTCTATCTCTACTCCTGAAATATACCAAAACACACATTCAGTGTTGTTTGGATGGTGCTGCTGTGTGCAAACACCACCCAGAAGAACGAGGTGTATATAGGAGACTCTGGGAGAGAGAGAGAGAGAGAGAGAGAGAGAGAGAGAGAGAGAGAGAGAGAGAGAGAGAGAGAGAGCTCTAATAAACAGGTATGGTCCTGCATAACAGGTGATTATCCGTGACCTGAAGCAGAGGCCAAACGGGACATGCTCTGCACCGCAAACACAGAGCTGCTCCTGTAAGCCTCAAGCATCGAATGTCCTTGCAATAGTGATGTCACTCTGCAATCCCTCAGCTTACGGCCCAAAGCTCCAGAAATCGCCCCACGCCACATCTGGTCCGGCCCTGTCCAGTATCAGATCAGTCTAATCGCACTGAACACAGTGTCAGTGTTTGTTATCAATTAACATCAAGAGCCTACTGCACACAGAACGTACAGCTGATTAAATTAATGTGCAGCACCAAACACCACTAAGCTTAGAGCTCAGCTGGTGGAACAGGATTTTCTCATGCAGCTGCCAAATAATATAAACAAGTCCAATATATCAATCTAGATAATGACATGTGTTCATGTGTGCAATTTAAATGAAGAATGTGTCATATATATATCGTCCCTGTCCAATGAAAAACAAGGGATGGGGATCTCCATTTTTGTCCGTTTTTACTTTTCTGCATCATTTGACCACAGCAGCTGCCGTTGACACTGTGGGAACATCTCATGATAAATGGACCAAGAGAAATGGCCCATAAGTGCTTGGAAAGATGTCTGGTTCCATTGACTTCCATTAAAGTTAAATGGGGGTTTTTGTCCTCTCCTGTAAAGTTGCCATTTTGGAGATACTTGTTTTTCTTTGGACACCGACGATATACACCACCTCAAATGATCAGTGTCTCTAGTTGTACCGGTTCTGGGTTTGTTTTGGACCAGAATTCCTCAGTTCTGTTTGATTCTCTACACTACTGGAACCATGTCTCCCAAACTCCAGATCAGATATTGTATTAGATCTGTTGATTTAGAAAATCACTAATGACCTCCAGAAGCCTGTTTTTAGAACCATGCTCGCTGTGCGGTTCACCCCAGCCACCGCTTGCCAGTCTCTCTGTAGGTCACCTGAGGTCATCTTACGGTGGGTAAGGGACATTGGAATGAGGTGGTGCTCATCACGGTCAGTAGAGAGTGGGTTTGGCCCTCTGCCAGTCTGTAGCTGTGTTGTCCTGTGTGTTTGCTGCTTGACCTTGTTCTTATGAACCAGACGCTCACTGTATCTCCCAGTAAAGCTAGTATCAGTAGAGATGGGGCGTCACTGGGTTAACCCCTACAGTGCAGCTATAAACTCGGGGGTAATATTTGTAGAGGGTTCTGGTGTTTTTGTGTACGAGTTCACACATTTACATATTTCAAGTTCACACATTGTGAGTTCACACAGTAAGCCACAGTAAGCAAACTACCGGCTCTTCTGATCTTACCCAGCTCTCCTGATCTCCTGATCACTCACTCTGGCACTGAGTAAGGACACACACAAATGTATTGCCAGGTTGCTGAGTTCAAGTGACAGGGACGCCAGTAGAAAACGCTGAGTTCAAGTGCCAGGGGCCCAAAAGCCGTCAAAGCCTCCAATCACAGGTTCACGCAGGACTAGATGCATGCAGACCGTTACCATGACTGCCCTTAACACCACATCAACGCTGCCAAAGACCGCAAAGGTGTCGTGCCAGACTGTCAAGGAGTGACTCATTCAGTGGCAAGACCCACTTCTGATGACCAGCGAATCAGTGGAGCGGTGGAGGCACCGTGATCAGCACCAAGATGAATGATTTGTTGTCACATGTCCGGAAGGCCTGACATCACTCCACCTCCACTGCTACCGCACAATCTGCAGAAACTGTGTGAGGATATTCAAACTGCATGGGATGGATTACACAGGACACCATTAGGAACCTCTACGACTCCATGCTGAGATGTCTGGCATGTTGTGTTAGCACATGTAGCGGCCTGACACTATACCGAGAGATTGCTAGGTGGTTGCCAGGAGTTGCTAGGTGGTTGCCAGGCGTTGCCATGTGGTTGTTTTGATATTTGCTGTTTTCATATCTTGAAAATGAGGTCATGAAACTGAGTTAGTGGGGGGCAAATGGTTGGAAAAAATTATAATGAGAGGAAGAAGAAGTGTACACGCACAACATCAGTGGCCATTATAAGTAGACTGTTATAAATGGACTTTATAACATTATAATACATTAATAATAATAATAATAATAATATAAACAACAATACGTTAATAATGAGTATGATATGGGCTCTTTAATAACCCAGCTCTGCTAACAGGGCTCAAGCAGGTGTGCTACAGGCAGGCAGAGTGATGTGCTCTGCAGTGCTGTGGCCCTCCAGGACTGGCGACCCTCGTAGATCTCTATAAATAGACACTCTGGCGCAGAGTGATGAGGCTCCAGCATCACTGCTGTTTTGATCCAGCCGAAGCAGCAGCTCCAGGCCACCGTGAGCGCTCTCGTTTCCTCCCCGGATTACACAAACTAAACAGAGCCTGTGCTGTTTAGCAGGAGCTGAGAGAAACAGGGAGTTCGAATCAGATTCCCGAACCGATTCTTTCATTCGAATTAGACAAGGTATATTCGACTCACTGATTCAGTTGTAATGATTCAACTTATTTTTAAGCATATAAGAGGGTGAGAATTAACAGGGCTGAAGTTGGCTTTTCCCAGGAGCCTGACAATTTGCAAAAAAGCCAATTCAAAACAGTGCGCTCGGTTTGGTCGCACACGTGAATCGGCTCGTCTGATTCACTCGCGAACCGATTCGCTCAACTTAGCTGCCAGTCCGTTCGAGTCTCCGCCCACTGCTCTCCGCCTGCCGGAGCGTTTCGTTTCGGAGCGCTTCACCTACATACACAGTTCAAGCGAGGCGAGGAAAGGATGGACGGACGGATGGAGCAAAGCTGACCCAGGCGAGTCCGGCAGGTGATCCGTTCACGGCGAGCCGCCCAGGACGCTTCAGCCATGGGATTCCTCCACCAGCTCCACCTCCTGCTTTGGAAAAACGTCTCTCTAAAGCGAAGGGGACCGGTAAGCGCTCTTTTACGCACATCCACAGACGTGTGTGTGTTTGTTTCAGGCCTGGCTCTGCTGCACGACGCCGGGAAGCTGCGATTCGCAATCGTGTCAGGATCGTGAGATGTAGGCTGCGATGTTTCTCCTCCATGGTGTTTTGCTGGAGGAGGAGGAACAGGATCACTTGGTGCTGATGTTTTCGAGCAAGTTGAAGCAACAGCCAGGCAGGCAGGCAGCCGCCCACCTAACAGGTTGCCCCCATGCAGGAAGAGACCCCCTTAAGATAAGACTACAGACAGAGTAGCCCAAGATGGGTTGATCTGACATGCAGAACCCTGTTGCATTTGCAAGGGGGTACCTGTAGGGCTGTC
Organism: Prochilodus magdalenae; assembly: GCA_024036415.1. Lineage (NCBI taxonomy): Eukaryota > Metazoa > Chordata > Actinopteri > Characiformes > Prochilodontidae > Prochilodus > Prochilodus magdalenae. Next base: position 480,962 of record JAMWET010005807.1, on the reverse strand, counting down.
CTTCGGAGACCCCCCCCCCATAAGGTGGTCTGATGTCAGTACATTCAACACACAGTGTCCAGAAGTTTGTAGACACCCACTCATCCAGCAGTTTTTACGAAATCAAGGCCTGGAGCAGCGTCTACTTATCTGTGTAGAAGCTGGAACATTGCTGTGAGGATTTGATTGCATTCTGCTGCAAGAGCCTTAGCGAGGTCAGGTGCCGAATGATCTACAACCCATCCCTAAGGTATCAGCTGGGGCTTTATCAGTAAAGGCAATGCTGTTCAAGACTTAAACTAGATGCTGGAATATTGCTGTGAGGATTTGATTGCATTCAGCCACAACGGCATTATGAAGGTACGGGGCTGACTGATCTACAACCCAGCTCAGATGAGGGTATATCATTTTAGGGAATGGTTGTCAAGATATACTACACAAAATGGAACATTGCTGTGACTATTTGATTGCATTCAGCCACAGAAGCATTAGTGAGGTCAGGTGCTGACTGATCTACAACCCATCCCTAAGGCGTCAGATGGAGCTCTAGCATCCTTGGGAATGCTGTTCAAGACACAATATACATGGTGAAACATTGCTGTCGGTATTTGATTGCATTCAGCCACAAAAGCATTAGCAAGTTCAGGTGCTGGCTGAGCTGCTAAGGTATTAGATGGAGCTCCTTTAATCCAGGGAATGCTGTTCAAGATGTAATCTAGATTCTAGAACATTACTGTGAGGATTTGATTGGGTTCAGCCACATAAGTATTAGGGAGGTCAAGTGCAGGCTGATCTACAACCCATCCTTAGGGCATCAGATGGAGCTATATCAGTCCAGGGAATGCTGTTCAAGATTTAAACTAGATGCTGCAACATTGCTGTGAGGATTTGATTGCGTTCACCTGCAAGAGCATTAGTAAGGTCAGGTGCTGACTAATTTACAACCCAGCCCTAAAGTATCGGATAGAGCTTCAGCAGTCCAGGGAATGCTGTTCTGCTGCCCTGCAGCCCAGAAGCCCAGCATTGGGGGGACTTTAAACCCCTCTTGCCAATCCTTGGTGGCCTTTTTGTATTTTTACCATCGTTTAGCTTCCTTCATAAATAAACAGGCTCTGCCTTTAAAGCCACTTTGTGCAAAAGGAACACAGTGAGACCCCCTCACGGACTAACTGACGGTACAGAATCTGATTCCTGTTTGTGTGCATGCACGAATTTCACAAAAGCACTAGTGTAATCTGTAGCATCCATACGCCTACATGACGTCAGTGGAACACATTTGGAACATGTGTACGGCAGTTAGCTGACGCTCTTATCCAGAGCGACTTACAGTGTATTACGAGTAGGCCAATGTAGTGTTAGGAGTCTAGCCCAAGGACTCTTAATGGAGTAGTCACCCAGGGACCAGGAATCAAACCCCTTCCACATGGTAGCGGGTAGGTGAGTGCAAGCCAAGCGAAGCCGGATTCGGGGAGAGAGTCAGAATTGGGCACCTGTACACCTGTAAAAACATCAGAAGAGAAAGAACCATCTGGGCTTACAGGGCGGAGGGATATTACATGGTTTTATTACAGGGGGTTGCAAATGTTCATGTCTTATTTGGCACGAGATGAATTTATCACTGTGCACGCCAAGCTTAGACAACTTCAGGCATCTAAGCTCTGCATGCACAGTAATAAATTCATCTCAGCATCAGCCTTTCATAGATGACTTGGATGAGCAGAGTGCAGTGAGATTCACCAGCAAGTAAAGCCAGTGTACGGTTTACTCTTATGTGGCTTCTTGCTTGGATACTCGCACTTTCGCTCTTCCTCGGCTGTTCAGACGTCTTCACCCTCGGTCTCTTCTCAGTGTCCGCCATGATGTCCATGCTGGGAATATGGAATTTGCTTGTTCTATATGGCAGGCGGAAGACCCATAGCTGTTAATGTGTGACATGGTGGCAACCTCATTGTAAATGGGCGGGGCTAAACAGCAAGCTGAAGAAAACAGGCTGTTATTACACCTGTATAGACGGACATGTATAGAAACACTGTTCACTGGATGATTTCACTATTCACGATATCTCACAATATTGAGTTTCAGATATCTGATCAGTTGGAAGTGAGAGAAATGAACCAATAGTGCTACATTTAAATATATATAATATATAATAACTTTTATGGTTATTTGATATTTGGCATTACGTCCACAAGGGGCAGCCAATGATGTGTTTAGGCGGACCAGTGGATCCAACCTATGCCATGAGACCACACTTCACACTAGTATGGAACCACCATCAGCCTGAAACAACTGGTAGCATGACACATCGGACCACTCCAAATGTTGCCAGTCTTTTAGGGTCCAGCTATCAACCTCACATGCCCCAGGTGAGGCACTGTGTCAGGTGTGGAGGTGCCACAGTTGGTGGGTGCTCTGCTCTCATACCCCATGGAAGCTAAAGAATGCAGCACTGACCTGCGGGACATGCGTGTGGGACCTCCTACCTTGAATGTAGATATGATTTTGTGTCAAGTCTGTTCGTGTGGACAGTTGTACCCCGACGGCGCTGGTGGCGTTCATTAAGCACCCGTGGGTGGCCACTGCACTGTCCACTGTGCTTGGTAATGCTTTCTATGGCATATTCCCAGTACGTCACATGACACTTGGGATCAAGAAATGGACATGCCGCTCTGGAAATGGAATGTCCCATCTGTCTGGCACCCCCCCACTTACATGCCTCTCCAGTAGTTGACTTCACCTTGCCATGAGCTTGCTGGCCAATGTTCAGCCTCACTCACAAGATGCCTCACCTTACAACTTGCATAGGTGTTGGCCTTCCCAAGCCGTCCCTTGAGGCAACACATACACACTACTTCTCCCTGATAGTGTATGGACCAGCCCTATCATTCAAACCACATTCATTCCATAAAACGGAAGGGGAATTTTACATGGTACTGGCCCTTTAAGATGGCCCTCCTCTGTGCAGCAGCTTGTGACCTTGTGTAAAGCGATGCTGTATAAATAAAGTTTATCATGTATTATTGTTATTCAAGACTTGGCACAGGACAAAAATGTGGACCACCTTGGGGTCTCCAAGGACCCAAGTAAGGACCTCTACTCTAGCCTCTGGTTGATCCGAGACTAAGGCTTCTGCACGTAATGTTCTGATGAGCACACACAAAGTTTTGTTCAAAGACGAAACAGAAGGTTTAGACTAAGTGAGAAGCTGGGGCTGTTGTTCCTTATGTGCAGCTGAGCAGTCGGCCAGAGGAGTTGAAGGATCTCCACACACTAGTCTAAATAACACGGAGCAACCCAGCATATGGTTAGTGTGGGCATTGTTTCTTCCACCATTCAGTGCATCTGGACCATCAACGCCCATATAAAATCATTTTGTGATGCACCTTCGAAACAGATGTGTGTCACATCTGTGTCCACCTAAACACAACATGATGCACGTTACTTTTAAAGGGCCCCTAGCATGGAAAGATTCATGTTTTGTGACATGAAAGATGAAGCATGTTCATAACACCCCCACCCCAGCCTCATTCAGCAGCCGGTACAGCTAGTATGTTTAAACTAGCTGCCATTCTCAATTGACTGTTTTTGTGATGTCACAAAGATACAGCATATTCAGCCGACAGCAGTTTAGCTCGCATGCTGATGCTGGAGTGTTTCAACCTGGATGGCTTTTGAACAAGACTCAAAATAGGGCAGCCAATCACAGCAGAGGTGAGTTATGTATATACAGCATATCTTAAAGGCACGGCTGTTTCATTCTGAGAGAGGAAGAGAGGCTCCCACAGTCCAGTGGGTGTGAGGGTGTGTCATTGTGTATGTCCCTATGATGCCAACCTTTCCAGTCTGAGTCCTGCCTTCTGCCCAGTGAGCGCTGGGACAGGTCCCAGCATCCCATCTGACCCAGAAGGCCAAGCAGTTTAGATGAATGAATTGAATTACTTTACTATTGAGTTCAGTAATAAGCAATAGATAAAAAAGAGAAACATGAATGATAAATATGTAGATGTAATGTTAGTCACCGTCATCTCGCAGCATCATTTCACACATTTAACGTTTTAACATGCTTCTGTCGGGCATAGTTTGCTTACCAGAGCTCAGGACTGAAGGCTGGAATAGCTTCAGAAAGGAACTTGCAGAATTATCATGGGCCAATGGTAAACAACATTCCTAGATGGATAAGAGGTTCTCCCAATGCCCTGTCTTAGCGAGGGGCATAAACAATTCAGTGCCCGAATTTTGGCCACACAGAATAACAGAGACTGGCTCAAACAGGAGGTTTCAGGGTAGCTAGCAAGGAACTCAAAATAAGAATCTTGGTAATTCCAAGATTCCGAACCCAGAGAATTTGTGAGAGATGCTGGCGCCTGAATCGGTGTAGTGGAGTAGCTAGGTTTCTATAGTATTAACAGATTTATTTTGATAGATGTGTTGTAATATGTTCTCCTTTAGTAATTCGGCTCTTTAGGAAGTATTAGGAGGCAGGAGACGGGATTCAGAGTTCATTTGCATATCCAAAGATGTATGGGTACAGCTTGGTCAATCAGCAGTCTTATTCACGTGCATGCAGGAGCACCAGGCTTAGATTGTCAGTCCTGTCCAGTTGGGTCCAGTCTGGCTCAGTCTCATTCGCATGCCTGCAGAATCATGCAGGAGCACCAGGCTTAGATTGTCAGTCCTGTCCAGTTGGGTCCAGTCTGGCTCAGTCTCATTCGCATGCCTGCAGAATCATGCAGGAGCACCAGGCTTAGATGGTCAGTCCTGTCCAGTATGGTCCAGTCTGGCTCAGTTTTATTTGCGTGCCTGCAGAATCATGGACGGCCACCAGGCTTAGACTGTCAGTCCCAATTAGTCTGGTCCAGTCTGGCTCAGTCTCATTCGCATGCCTGCAGAATTGTGCAGGGCCACTAGGCTTAGATGGTCAATCCTGTCCGGTAGGATCCAGTCTGGCTCAGTCTCATTTGTGTGCCTGCAGAATCATGCACAGGCACCAGGTTTAGATTGTCAGTCTCATCCAGTATGGTCCAGTCTGGCTCAGTCTCATTCGCATGCCTGCAGAATTATGCAGGGGCACCAGGCTTAGATTGTCATTTGGGTCCAGCCGAGTCCAGTCTAGTTCAGTCCAGTCTAATCTAGTGTTTTCTGGGGAATCTTATATACAGGAAGAGAAGATGGGTTTAAGGAAGTCTAATGAAGACAGGGAAGATCAAGGTGAAGGAAGAGAAGGAGGAGCTTATGGGAGTGTGATGATCAGAACCTGAAAAGACTTGAAAGAGATGTAGACATAAGGAGGGAGTGACTGTGTCACCTTAAAGTGGGAGACAAAGGCCATTTGCTAAATCATGGCTCAAACCATATGCATAGCATAGCTTGAGAGGAAAGGAGAATAACACATGTTGAGGCTATTTTCAAAAACAACTATGACGTTGACGTTAAGGTTGACTGGGACAGAAGTCCCAGTCTATGCGGTCTGTATATGAAGGCCGGGTGTAACAGGGAGGTTGAGGCAGGTAGCAAACGCATAGTGGTTTTATTAGGGTTTGTCTGGGAGACGGCTCAAAACACAGGTAGGTATCAACAGGGACATGTCCATAAAGTGGGTGAAGACAGCCGGAAACCAAACAAGGGTCAAAACCCAGGAATAAACACACACACACTACAAAACACAGGGAACAGGAACAGAAGGGAAACACGGCTTAGAACTCACAAGGGAAAAACAGACTCTTCACGACCGGACAGGCCAACAAAGGAGTCTTAATAGAAGCCCAAATGAGGTCCAGATTAGCTTCAGGTGTGGGAGAGGGTGGAGCCAGGGGGGAGCAGGAAAAGCAGTGCAATAAACTGAAGTAACCAGAGGGGGCGTAGAATGACATACGGACATGACCAGACAGACCGACAGACAAGGATGCGACACCGGGTCAAAATAAAAGGTCATTCTGAATGCACTGTTGTTGTGATGTCACAAAAACCTGAGGCTTTTACATCAACCCTGTTTTATAAATCAGCAGTGATGCAGGATTATACACTTATCATCAAAAAGAAGAAACCAGTACCGTGAAGAAGACCAGCCCCTCACTCCCATCAAAGGCTTTCTTATATAGGAGGTGTAAGTGGACCAGGTGCAGTTTTATCGTCTGCGCTGCGCAGCCCTAACTAATACACAACTTGTACAACCCAGCGGCTGATCAGCACTCAGATTACTGATAAGAGTGTCTGTAACCAGCACTCTTGTGTTACTGTGGCAGTGTTTAGGGGTCCCGGAGTGAGGGGACGGGATGGGGTTGGTGGTCACACAAGTTTTAAATGCAACAAATGAAGGAGTTTCAGCTCTTGGTGTGTTTCAGCTTAACAAATATACTGACAGGTGTCGCTCTGACGATATGATGTATTGCCCAGAGCGTATAGGATTATGAACCCTGATGCTGCTACTGCACAGATGTTCCCCGTTCAGCAGCTGTCTGGTGGTGTCAGTTCTGAATGGTGTCATTTCCTTATTAGAACCTTCATTATATGCATGGAGCAGCAGCATGCAAGGCCGAGCTTAGGCACTGAAACTTCCTCTTTCTGATAAGAGAATTAGCCGTTCCTAGTGCCGAGCATTTGGGATAAATTTTGTTTGATTGAAGGTCTCCCATCACTTTTGGCCATGTGGTTTACTGTCAGGACAAAAGACTCCGGGTCGACGCTTGCAGAGTTAAAAGTCAAGGCAGGATGTTTATTAAACAGGGAAGTGATCAAACTATGCAGCAATGATAATACAGCAACAGGGGTAGGGCTAGAAAACGTAGTCGAGGCAGGCACAGTCGAAACCAGAAGAGACAATCAGCGGAGGCAATCAAGTTAAGAGGTGAAGGCAAAAGGGTAGTCGAAAACAGAAACAGAGATCTAGAACCAGAAGAGAGCTCACACACAAAAGACCGCTCAGGACTGCTAACTACGTTGGCAAAGCTTCGCAAAAGCTGAAGCGGCGTGGAGAGGTATAAATGGAGGACGATAATTGGGTTCAGCTGTCCGCTCAAACTCCGGTGATGGAGAGCGAACCGGATTGGACGCGGGCGTGGCGTCATCGAACGTTGCCCTCTGGGAAGTTGAGTCCGGAGAAGCACGGGAGCAGGGAAAACCCGGAAGCGTGACATTTACTAGCACGTTAATGTAAACACAGTTGAAGTCCCAGTCCTATTGTTGTGATGTCACAAAAACCAAGGCATTTACATAAACCATCCTATTTAGATTTTAGTCTTCCATATATTTAGCCCTGGGCTGCTATTGAAGACAAAGCAGCCAATCAGAACAGAAGGCCTTTACATGTATTAGTCTTAAAGCCATGGTAATAGAATTTAGGCACAAAGACTGATACGTGAGATTGGAAAGCAGTCATGTAAAATAAATTATGACCATTTGTAGTCCATAGACAAATGCAGATATCATTAGTGTACCTCAAGAGAAATATGGGACATGGGCCCTTGAAAAGGTACACCAGTGGGGACCTCTTTAGACAATATCATGGAAATTAGCCACACATAATCCTAATTTCCAGGAAACATAGCTAGTACATACCCTGCAGTTTACAAAATAGAATCACTTATCTTTATCAATTCTGCAATATATCTACATATATTATCAAATATTTATTAATATTAAATTTAATGTATTAAATTAATATCTATTGAGCTACACATACAGAAGTAGTGTCTCTCAGTATGGTGTCCGGCGGCCATCTTTGCTAACTTGCCAGATGTTGCAAAGAACTTGCTCGGCATGAGCTGTAGAGGTTCCTAATGGTGTCTTGTGATCTTCCATCCCATGCAGTGTGAAATTTCTCACACAGTTCCTGTAGATGGTGTGGTAGGAGTGTAGGTGGTGTGACACCAGGGCCTCAGGACGTGTGACAACAAGCCATTCATCTTGGTACTGACCATGGTGCCTCCACACACAGATTCGTTGGTCGTCTCCACCAAGACTAAAGCGGGACTCGTCAGTGAAGATGACCCGCTGCTATTCTGTGTCACTCCATGACAGTCTGGCACGACACCATTGCAGTCTTAGGTGACGGTGACGTGGAGTTCAGGACAGTCGTTGTAACAATCTGCCTGCATGTAGTCCTGTGCCGTACAATCGTCTGCCAATGGTGCTGGCACTAACAGGATGACTCATGAAGGGCATCACTGAATGTGTCTGCAGTTGTGGCTGTTGGGTCATTTGCATGCCTCATAATATCAAACCCACAAACCAAGTTTCATTCCTGTCGGTTGATTCCAGTCGGCCCAGCACTAACTCTTACAATAACATTTTGAAGGCAAGCTAGCAGCACTGGTCATGTGAAGAAGAGCATATTCAAATTGTCCACTTTTCATATCAGTAAAGCGCATATTAATGGCCAGGTGCTACATCATCTTCACAGTGTTTTTAAAGAATGGAGGTTTTTTCCCATCGTTGGTAGCTCTCGGCTCATGAGGTGCGTTTGACTTGCAGGCCTGACTCATCCCAGGCATTTAATCTTTAAGTAGCCTGATAGCTTGCCAGCAGAGTACCAGGGAACTGTGACTCCAGAGTTGCTGAGAAGGACAGATTGATATTGAATATTAATGCTCATAATTCCGCATAAACGTGATGTGAGCTGTGCTGGAAATAATACCACAGAGCAGCCATGCTGAAAAATGTTAAATGCTGTTTTCAAACTTTGCATGGCTTAATCGGTGTTGCCATTCAGAGTCTACACTGAGGGAATGAATCTTTGATGGCTGAGGCAGAAAGAAGTGGAGCTTGTGTTAGAGGTCTGAGGGAGGGATTGATTTCCGGGTTTAGGACTGTCCCTGTAGATTGTAGTAGTCGAGCAGTCTGCTGATAAATTCTGACAATGAAAACAGTTAACGGAGTGGATTCGATTTTGGAACGGACTCGATGTAGCTTTGATTGCAGTGTACATTTGACATGAGATTGTTTCGACATCCTTATGCAACATCCCAATGTTTATTTCTTTCCAGAGTTGCTTAAAAATGTTTCCGGGCCTAGATCCTGTATTTACGATGGGAGGGTTGAACCACACTGTGAAGTCTTCTCCAACACATCCCATAGGCTTTCAATGGGGTTAAGGTCAGGGCCTTGTGTTGGTCAATGTAGGGATGGTTCCTCATGTCACCTAAACTCCTCCTCCACAATCTGAATGTGCCATCAGGGAAGAAATCATCCAATGATAGGACAACCTGGTCTGTCAGTACATTCAGGGTGTCGACTGACTTCATTCTCTTGCCCCACAGAGTTGCTGAACCTCGGCCTGACTAGCCGAAGCAGCCTAGATCATAGCACACTGCCGTAAGGCTTGGACAGTGGGCCCTATGCATGTTGGGTGCATTACCTCATCTGCTTCCCTGCCTACCCTGATGGGGCCATCACCTTTTCCATTGTTCCAGAGTCTAATCTTTATGCTCCCTAGCTAAAAGTAGCCATGAGCTGCACTGTTCAGCCTCACCACGTGTTTAAGTGACCTCCAATCACAGTCATTCAGGATGTTTCTCCAACCACAGTTCCTCCGTGAAGTTGATGGTTCACTGCTGTGATTCTAGGCTGTGCTGGACGGTTCCGAACCCAGTTCCAGTCATTTCGGCGTCTGCTTAGTGGTTTTCTTTGCTTGATGCAGGCCAGTAATCTGACCCCTCTGAAACGCAGTCACATCTTTTCCTTTACGACCGCAGGATACGTCTTCCCGCATGGTTGTTTAAGGAATGAGAATCCACACTGTATCAGGGTTAAAAGAATTGTTGCCAGCTGAAGCGTATTAATCAATACGGTAAGTATCCAATCAGAGGCTCTCTAAATCCACGACTGTTTTAGGCCAGGGGGATAAACATGGGAAATTCCAGAGAGGCATTCTCATAACAACTGGATTGAAATTGGATAAAGGAAGGCTTCTTTAAAGTGGCTTTAGGTTGTAGAGATGACCACAAAGAAAAAAGTGAGGCTTACAAGAAATATTTTCAAATATTGAAACATTTTCTAACTAGAATTTGTTCAAAAATGGGACGAAATAGAAAGTATTGTCAACACGAGACAAAAATATCGTCGCTGTCTAATGAAAAACATGTATCTCCATTTTTTTGGTTTTTAGTTTTAGGCATCATTTGAACACAACAGCCGCTGTTGACACTGTGTGAAAACATCATGATGAATGAACCAACAGAAATGGCCCAAAATGGGAAGACGTCTGGTTCCATTGACTTACATTGTCATACGGTTTGGATTTTGGCCTCTCCTGTAAAGTTGCCATTTTGGAGATACTTGTTTTTCTTTGGACAGCGACGATATACTCCGGCAGCCACCAGTAAAATGCTTGGACCGCTCAGGTATAGCCTATATGAGGGAAACACGGTATTGGTATTTAATTTCATGATGAGAAAGTTAACCAAAAATGCCATTTTTTGCACATTTCCTGTTATTTATATATATTATTCCCATATTTCCTATACTGACTGTTTAAGCCTGCCTTAGAAGCATGCACCCCAACATACTGCATGCTCATTACAAATATAGGGACACCATTATTGGTGCTAACATAACACTGAAAAATCCATAGAGTTCTTAACCCGAAATTAGCTCTGTTAGCTACTTATGGAGGTTTTCAGAGTTTTCATCACTAATCAGGACGGTCTTATACCAATCGGAGACCGCAAAATCACATAGCTTTAGCATTGGCCTTTTTCAAGATGCTTAATTACTCCAGTTGCCCTACTTTCCCCGGTTCAGCGCTTGAGGTATATACTATGGGCTGTGTTGTGAGCTATCTTTAGCGCCAGGAGCGCTCTGTTTGATTGTGTTTCAGGATCCCTGGAGGAAAGGATCACCCCTGTAAGATTAGCTTCAGCTACGTCACAGGGCCAGTTTTAATCAGGCACGTTGAGTTCAGAAGGCTGATGGCTTTGCAGTTTGGCTTCAGAATCTGGCAAGTCAGCAAATGCTAGCAGCAGCAGCAGCAGCAGTGGCGGCTGTGCTCCAGACGCTGAAAGGAGGAGATCCCGCTGCTTTCTTCGTTTCTTCACACCATGTCTGAGATACAGAGTGCCAGCATGAGAGTGTGTCTTATCATTAGTCAATAGACCTCTGAAGTCGTGCGTCATTCCTCAGTCGGCATCATGCCCGTATTAGGAACTCCGGGTCTAATCTGGATTTCGAGTGGGACAAATGAGTTGGAAATCATGTTGGAAATCAATTATGTAACAACAACAGCCATTCCTTATTTCTACAACCGCCAAAGCCATGTAACTACAACTACAACTACAAAACTTGCTGGTGGGGTATTTTTTGTACTTTTCTGTCTTATGATACTACACAAACGTGTTAGCTAGTAAGCAGCAACATTCATTTGTCTGCTGATTAAAGGAGCAGTGTGTAAAATTCAGGGGTCTGTTTTTTCCAGAAATATATATATATATATATATATGCTATATATATACATATCTGTATAAGATCAAAATGTTTTCATTAGTGTATAATCACCAGTAACAACAAACTGCTGTGTTTTAATTAGCTTAGATTGAGCTTTTCATATCTACATAGGAAGACATGTTGCACCGTCATGCAGAAGCCCAGAACCACACCACACACTGGCCATAGAAAGTACCATTTGTGGGGCAGCTTGAATCTGATAGTGCTTTAACACTGAATTGAAGATGTAGAGAGAAGAAGTGGTGGTTGCTGCTAACCATTTTGAACTGTGAGAAGCTTGAGAACCAAAACTGTGGCAAATTGATTATTTAGCACCCGAGATGGCAAGATAGGGTAAATCCTGACCATCGAAGAAGAAACAAGGCGGCTCTTGGTGGCAGCAAGGGAGGGGTTACACCACACCGCACCACACTTATACACACTGCACCTTTAACAACATTGTCATTTTTAAGATCCAGTGCTATTCAGAAGAAACAGACGTGAGACAAAACCGATATCCAGTCTGGAACCAGTGTGTTGACCACATGGTGCTGAATCAGCATTTTTTTTGTCATTAATTTTTCCATATAGGCATGACGGCAACTACAGAACAGCAAACCCACTTCAGGTTAAAGGAGTAATTTGGCGATTACCCACAGCATGGCTATGTGTTAAATGGGGGGCTACCTTTCATGCGTTTCCATCTAACCAAATGGTGATTAATTACCCCAAATCGGGGGGCAATGACTAATCAACATAGTTGACTAAAATTGAAGACCATATTAGATGGCAACTAATTTAGTAGGTGATGATGTCATTTCCTCTGCGATTGTAGAATGATGCAACAGAGTGTAGACAGTTTTCAGAATGCACCAATCACAGAATGTACTGTTATATATGTACTGTTTTTTTACTATATATTAAAATATATATCTAACATTTAAAATGAGATCAGACTGATTAAGGTTTGTTAGATTTTATTGGACCCTTGTATTAGCAAGAAAGTTCAAGGCCTGATTGGCAGACTGTCTAACTTTCTACCTGTCAGTAGTACAGTGACTGATGACAGACACAGCTTGAGCTCATGTAAACAAACATTACTCCATGCTGCCCTCTAAAGGTGCTAACTCATGCGCTGCTGACTCGAGCCTAGATGATCGTAAGTGAGGTAAAGAGAGTAAAAGTCGAGTCAGTGACAGAAATCAAACCTGTTCTGCCCCACTGGTACTACGCTCCTCTTGCCAAGGCCTTGGAGACTCCCAGGGTTAGCTGCTGGCCTGAGGTTGTACCTCCTCTTGAACCAGATGTACTGCTGCCAAGTGCAGTATGGGTAATCTTAAAGATGTGATCTTTGATTAGATGTATTTCTTTAGAAGAGGAATTGTATTACCTACGAGAATACGGCATATTGCCTCATACAATCAAATTCCAATCAAATTGACGACATTAACATTCCTAAATTATAAATTATTATAATATAAATAAATAAATGATAAATAAATAAATAAATTATAAATGTATAAATGATAAATTATTATTATTATAAATTAACATTAACATGGAAATCCCCCATTAACTGACAGGTGGTTGGCCTTGAACTCCGGATGGAGCACAATCAGTGATGGTAACCAAACAGTGATTACTGGCTTTATATATTTCACGTCACGCATCACTTGCATTCCTGTAACTTTCACCAGAAAAAAGAAAAGTGAGTTGCGGTAGGAATCACATGACTGCTGTTACCACAGCCCTACTTAGAACTTTCACTGTTTTCACAAGACTGATGTCTCAGTAAACGTGTTTCCTGCCTTATATGTGCATGCGTTTACATGAACTGAGCTGATGAAGATTCACATCCTGTTTGTGAAAGGTAACTTTGTGGAACGGAATTCCGCTCAGCTTACACAACCTGAATCAGTTGCAGAAAGAGCATCTGATTACAGCATCCCAGTGCTAAAAATGCACATTTCAATTAAAAAGCACATTTACCTACACGACTTTAAGAGTATGTCCTCACTGTTTGACGAAAAACAAGAATCTTCACAATGGCTTTATAGGAGAGGGTAAAAACCTGGTTTAACTTTAATGTAAGTCAATGGAACCAGCAACTTTGGGACATTTCTGTTGGTCCATTCATCATTAAAATTTCAGATAATATAAAGATACAGAAATACTGTATATTCAGGCAACCAGAATTATACACACTGCACCTTTAACGGCCTCTTAATTGAAAAAAATCCAGTGACCTTCAGAAGAAATCGATGTGGGATGAAACCGGTATCTAATTTGGAACCATTGTGTTGAACCACATGATGCTGTAGCAGCGATTTCTGGCCCATACATTTACCATATGGACAAGGATTAAGGTTTGGGCTGAAATTGGATGCATGCAAACGAGTCTAAACAGGTTTAGGACAAGAAGACAATCTAAGGGTCTTGTCAAAGTGACCCAAGTCGGAGACAAGTCCCAAGTCAAAAAAACAGAAAGTAGACGGAGAGCTAATAAGACGTGGTCGGCACTGAAAAGACAGAGACGATGCTTCACACTGGACAGAACCTACATGAAACAGGTGTCAGTAATCTGGGGATGATGGTCTGGGATTGGCTGCCAGCTGTGTGCTGGCACATGAGCACTTTTTATTTTTTTAAGGTTTGAATCCCTTATTGATCCCACAGTGGGGAAATTTAGTCTCTGCATTTAACCCATCTGTGAAGTAAAACACCCACATACACACTCACTAGGGGGCAGTGAGCACACTTACCCGGAGCGGTGGGCAGCCCTATCCACGGCGCCCGGGGAGCAATTGGGGTGAGGTGCCTTGCTCAAGGGCACCTCAGTCATTACTGTTAGTTTAGGGAATCGAACCGGCAACCCTCCGGTCACAAAGCTGGTTCCCTAACCTCCAGCCCACGACAGCCCCCCACCAAGGTATCCTGGAAAATGGAGTCCCCAGGGGCTAGGCTGTGCACTGAGCCGGCGGTTCTTGTTCTCTCCTGTCCTGAAGATGCTTGTGTGTCTTTGGGCAGTGGCAGTTTTTAACTGTAGTGACTCGAGGAGGGAATGACACGTGTGTCTATTTCAAGTACGTTCAGGTTTGAATATGCTCTATCCCGGATGCAAGCACAGCATGCAACGTGGGTTGGCGTTGTGGCATGGAAACATGGGGGAAGCCAGCGTAGTCTGAAATGAGGTCAGATTTTGGTTTTTCAGACGAGTGCAGAGATAAACCACAGTGAAGATGGTTGCTCTGTTGGCAGATCATGCAGAACGCAACCTTTAGGCAGGATGTTTTGATAGCTGGTACCCCCTTAAATGCCTACCAGTTGAAGTCAGCTTCTTGTTTAGCAACTTCAAATGATCAAATTTTCTTGGGCCACCTTAAATGGTGCAGCAGTTACATTCTGGCGCCTGAGGTATTACAATAGTAGCTGCTGCACCATTTAAGGTGGGACAGGAAACTTCATAGAAGACGCTGGCAATCAGGAAACTGATTCAGCCGGGTATTAAACCTACAGGTGGGATAGTCTAAATGTCCTTATCTAAAACTGTTACCAGCATTAAATTAATAAACAGGGTAATTTGATAGCTTGTTTGAACCTCTCATGATCAGAGGGAGCCACCTTTAATGTTTATGCACATTATATATGTTTCTGATATGTTTACACAATATGCAATATTAGCAAGTTACACTCAACATCCAAAGAAAACTTGCACAGATAGTTGTACCCAGAAGGACACGTGACTTGGCGTTTCAGATGCGCATAAGCGTGACATAAGCAAGGGCGTTCCTTAATGCTGTACCTGCCTGACCCGATGTTCACATACAGTGATCAGTGATGCCCTCCATGAGTCATCCTTCTAGTGCCAGCACCATTGGCAGGCGCCTGCACTACGCAGGACTTCATGCATGCAGACCGTTACGATGACTGGCCTTAACACCACGTCAACGTCACCAAACACTACAGTGGTGACGTGCCAGACGGACTCAGAATAACAGCGGGTCATCTTCAGCGACGAGTCCGGCTTTAGTCTTGGTGGAGACGACCAATGAATCCGTTTGTGGAGGTACCGTGTTCAGCACCAAGACGAACGGTTCGTTGTCACACGTCCAGAAGGCCTGGTGTTCCTCCGCCTCCACCCCTACCGCACCATCTGCAGGAACTGTGTGTGAATGGTTAAGCTGCATGGGATGGATTATCACAGGACACCATTAGGAAGCTCTGCACCTCCATGCTGGGAGACATACTTCTATATGTGTAGCTCAATAAATATAGCCCGTATCAGTCAGGCTTGCTCACTGGGGGGCTTGGATTCTCCGTAAAGCTGCTTTGTGGCGTCTGTTGTATAGACGCTGTATATAAATAGAACTTGCTCTGACTTCATATTAAACTTTCATGGCGCTCCATCTCTACCACGCTGCTGTCGCCTCGGTGACGTCTAATCCAGCGTGCAGGTGTCGGCTGAGTACTTTATTTGTAATAGCTGATGCATCAGATAGACATTATGTTATGATGGAAGGACGAGTTAATGATTTATCAGCCTGTTCGTGTCTCGCAGAGCGAGTCCGGGTGCCCTGCAGGGTGGTTGTTTGGATAGTGGGTGTTGGCTTTATAGAGCCAGTGTTCCGAATGTTTTACTGCAGTGTCACCCAGACGTTGGCCGTGATGGCTAGTCGAAGAGTAGCTGTGCCATCGTTACGGAGCCTCAGCATAAAGTGTCTCTACGTTAACGATGTTTGATCGCCTCCCCGACTCTGATGTAACTGTTTACAGGGGCATTTTGCTTTGTCATGATCTTTATTTGATCAGCTTTACATGCACGTGCGCCGTCCTGGCAGATTTAATCACGTTCAGGCCTTTTCTTACTGCACTCCTTCTGAACCGCCTCGTCGCTCTCTGTGATTTGTTGGCGTGAATAGTAATTACTGAGATTCGTGAAGGGATGAAAGGAATGCTTGCCATTAATTGGGATGATAATGTTGGAGAGGGATGAATGAAATGCGTTTTGGATAATGATAAAAGGATATGTGCATATATGTCACGGCTGTTGGAACAGAACCCTGTATCTTCGTTTTGGATGTATTTTGAATATGCCTGTTTGCCTTCAGCTTGTGTATGCATTTTCATGATGAATGGAGCAAAAGAAATGGCACAAGATGACTTGGACTGAAATTGAGTCCTAAATCCTGGATCTGGGCCCTAAATCCTGGATCTGGGCCCTAAATCGCTGGATCCTAACCTCCTGGAGTCCTAACCTGTACTAACCTGTACTTTTTTCACCCAAAGATGAGAGATAAACAAACGAAGTGTGGTCTGTGAAACAGCTTTACTGTATATATATACTGTATAGTCACATGTTCATTATTTCTCCGCTCTGTGTGGTGTAATAGTATTTAGAGCATGCTGGAGTCCTGTCTCAGGAGACTGAGCTGCGGTCTGGATGCTGGTGAAAGCGCAGGACTGATGTTGCTCTGCTCTGTTGCTGCTGTCTGCCATTACCTTATTCTAACACAGCGCAACACATGCTGACCTACTTCCTCTGAGCTCTAGTCCCTGAGTGATTGGCTGAGGCACTGCCGGGCAGAGCTGACTGAGTATCTATGGAGACGAGAGAGAGAGAGAGAGAGAGAGAGAGAGAGAGAGAGAGAGAGAGAGAGAGAGACACAGAGAAAGAGAGAAAAAAGAGAGACACTGAGAGAAACAGACACTGAGAGAATAAAAGAGAGCCAGAGAGAAAGAGAGAGAGAGAGAGAGAGAGAGAGAGAGAAAAAGAGAGAGACACTAAGAGAGAGACACACAGAGAAAGAGAGAAAAAAGAGAGACACTGAGAGAAAGAGAGAGAGAGAGAAGAAAAGAGACACTGAGAAAAAGAGAGATAGACACTGAGAGAAACAGACACTGAGAGAATGAAAGAGAGCCAGAGAGAAAGAGAGAGAGAGAGAAAAAGAGAGAGACACACAGAGAAAGAGAGAAAAAAGAGAGACACTGAGAGAAAGAGAGAGAGAGAGAGAGAGAGAGAGAGAGAGAGAGAGAGAAAAAAAGAGACACTGAGAAAAAGAGAGAGAGACACTGAGAGAAACAGACACTGAGAGAATATGAGAGAGAGAGAGAGAGAGAGAGAGAGAGAGAGAGAAAAGAGACACAGAGAAACAGACACTGAGAGAATAAGGCACAGAGAGAGAGAAATAAGAGACACTGAGAGAAACAGACACTGAGAGAATGAGAGAGAGTGGGAGAGAATGAGAAAGATGGACACTGAGGTAGTGGAAGAGAGACAGGGAGAAAAAGAAGTAGAGATAGACACTCAGAGAGTGAGAGAGACACAGAAAGAGAAAAGAGAGAGGAAAGAGGGAGAGAGAAAAGTGAGAGACAGACAGAGAGAAACAGACACTGAGAAAGTGGGAGAGAGCCAAAGAGAGAGAGAGAGAGAGACAGACAGACAGACAGACACTAAGGTAGACAGGCACTGAGAGAGGGACAGAGGTGGAGGGAGAGAAAAAGAGAGAGAGAGAGAGAGCAGGATTAAGACAGTCTCAGCAGTGCTGATATATCCAGGGAAACTGCAAGAGAGAGTGGATTGAATGCCAGCCGTGTGAATTATACATGCTAACTGTAAATGCTAATGGAAGAGAGTGAGTGTGTGTGTGTATACTGGCGTGTGTGTGTTTGTGTGTGCGTGTGTGTGCGTGCGCGTACGTGTGTGTTAGGGGAGAGCTTTTGCAGTGATCTCACCAGAGAGATGGCAGATACTCCAGCTTGCTTTAAGAGACTGATGTAATGTCTCTGAGTTGCTACTGTGTCGTGTGGCTTATTAAAAGGCAGCTACCTGTTAGCTTCAGACTCTGATTTGCTAGGCTAACGTCATGCCTCTAGGGCCTCATGCTGCGCTTACATGTTGACTCGCAGATCTGCTGTACACGACATCAGCCGTGTAAAGAGGGCCGAAGTGAAAGCGTTACTGGTACGGTATCACCTCTTCTCAGACTAGGTAAATTGGACGATCAGCTGCATCCAGTGTGCGGAGGCCTCTGCAGAAGGCATTTTTACAATCCTAAGACATAAAGACATGTACATGTAAAATATCAGGTATTGGCATCAGCCCAGACCTCCCCTATCAGTGCATCCAGTGCATCAGACAGCTCAGTGGATAACAGGCAGGGGCAGCTGATCGTCCAATTTACCTAGTCTGAGAAGAGGTGATACCGTGCAGTGAATGTCTCGTTTCATGTGTGGTTGGTGGCTCCAGACCAGATGTTAATGATGGCTAAAAGGAGTGACTGAGCATTTGGGCGTGGCCAAAGACCATAGTGTGAAGGAAGTAGCTGAATCTGCAGGTGTATGGAAGCGTACAGTCATACGGGTCTACCAGCAGTGGTACAAATCCCAGTCTACAGGGAACTCTCCTTGAAATTGTGCCATGGACAGTGGTAACCAAACTTACCCCAACTGGGCAAATATTGGATGCATAAGTGGCTAAACAGTGATGTGGCCTACATCCAGAAACGTGTCCAGTCCTGGCCAAATCGAATAGACATTGACGGAGGTACCACACGCTATTAGGTACGCTTGAGTCCCAGGAGATGTGACCATGCAGAGTTGTGATCCACAGTAAGCGAGTTTCAGTCGTGCACTTCCACAGAAACAACAACATGTGACCAGGACAGAATCCAATTTGTCCCAGAGAACATGATAACAGATATGACAGAAAATACTTGAAGCCTCTTAAAATTCCTTTCCCGCTCATTCCGTAAATGAGGATCTCGTATTTACTTTCCGGAATGGTGTCGTCCTTATCAGACAGACGAGTCAGCGAAAGGGAATTTGATGGGCCTCGTTTGCGATGATGAAAATTAAAGCGGCGGATCCATGAGAAATATTTAATACTCAGAAATGTTGGTTCAGCAGACTGTAAATGCGCAGTGCTCCACTCCAGCACTCCGTCCATACCCGAGGATCTGGCCTTAGGGGGGAAGAGAGGGAGCCATTCACGGATGAAGCAAAATATATTCAATTATTCGGAAAGAATATTAATTGAAAATGGGTTTGAACTTTACAGAACCATTGAAAATCACCTAGAACTAATTGACTGAAGATGGTGCGCTTTGGGACGTGGGTGGGTGTATTTTTTTATAAGGGCATTCATTCGGTTTAGAACGCGATCTCGCACGTGACGACTCTTCAGCAGTAGAAGTTGAAATGGTGACATTTGTGGAACAAAGGAGCAGTGTCATGTGAGTTATATGGCATATTGATGTGCATGGGTGCTGATGTAAACAGTAACCTTAAGTATAGTGGGGTAGTTGTGTTCCAGAAAACATATTAACCTTTCAGGACAATGCAGTTATATAGTGCTTTCCTGGTAGACCGTCAGTTATTAGCATTTTACAGAGTGTAATAAGTAAACTGTGGGCAGCAGCTCCCTGTGATGGCATGAGGAAGAATCCTTCACAAGATTCAAATACCAAGAATTTTGACCAGAAATGGAACCAGAAACTGTGTACACATGGCTGATTCTCCATTGAAACCACTGGTATTGAGCCACTGGTATTGTGCCACTGGTATTGGTAGTCTAATGGCAAGGCAAGCATACATTAAACAGAATATCCACCAACTTAATTGTTGAGATGTAAACAAATTAATTGAGACAAAGCCCTGTTCGGATGGGGTTACCAGCGCTTCTTTGATTTTAGTCCAATCTGCCATGTCCAAATGCCATGTCTGGCATTTTTACCAAATGTGCACTCCCAGGAAGCTATCATAGTACACACTCATCATCAAAAATAGTTGCACCCAGAAGGAATCCAACAACAGGAGTCAAACTTGGTGGGTAGGTCTAACATTGAGACATACAAATGATTTAAGTTTTGGGCATGTGACGTAGGTAAGGATGGACCTTATTCGCCGGAGAAGTTTCAGGAAAGTGCACTACTGCATTTAGGAGAAGCTAGTACCAGAGCACCAGCCTTCCCAGGAGATAAGACCCCAGTTTTCAGTCCATGGCTACCACAATGGATTCCGACACTTCACCTTTCATAAACTCCAAACATCAGCAACTTACCTAGTTGTGATGCCCACCCCTATCAAAAGAAACAAGGAAATGCACAGTGCCTTCTACGTCCTCTTCACTCCTTACCAGTGTAGAAAACATGTTCAGCAAAGTTAACATCATCCCCTTTATACCAAGTGTTGGAAAACACCAGTGTTAACTCCTCTTTTACTTCCGTTTAAATCACTTCTTTTGTTTTCGTTGCTGAACGTGGTTTCTTGGCAGGTGAACTGCTGGCAGATGTTGCTTGCTAAGAGCTTTAACCTTTGTTATGTTTGCTCTTGCTACCTGTTCTTGAATGATCTAACCAAGGTCGGGACTTTCAACATGACTGATCAGAGGTTCAGTCTCAGTGCTACAGTGACTCATTACCACCTGTTGAGGTACAAAGTGGTATTATGAGACATGACTTGACGGGGCTAGCTGGTTAGCATGCTAACTTCAGAAGATCTCATAGATGTCTTTGACACACCGTCAAAACTGTTACTTCTACACATTCTGTTGGACCAGAGCCATGTGGAGAGAGTCGCGTCAACCAGTGGACCATTTTGTATGCAATGGTGGATCATGGAACCTCTTAGTAGTTCCTGGAGATTAGCAGCAAACAGTAGCAGCGCAATAAAGGTGCAGCAGAACAGAGCGTTCATGATGAGCATTCATAAACTAAAGATTAAAATACTCACCCTGTATATTATCAGCACATCTAAATCAGGTGAGCTGTTACTGTAATACATTAATATGGTTTGAGCATAATGTACTTCCAAACAGTAAACAAAAACATAACATGGACTGAAAGTATGATGTAGAAACACGCAATATTGACTGCTAATTACCAGAAATCGCAGCTGGTTCCGCTCAGATTAGCCGTCAATGAATTCCTGGAACTATCTGAAGTCTGTTTGAATCACATGACCATGAAGCATTTTGAACTTCTGTTGAGGCGACCCTCTCTCTACATGGTTCTGGGCTGAACAGAACACTGGCAGTAACAGTAAACGGTTGAATATGTGTTGTACTCATTTCGCATGGGCCTACACGTGTCCTCTGAGGTTTTATTTGTGCTCTTGATGGTGCTAAAGAAATCTGACTTTTAAGAGTGTGAACCCCTTCACTCTTTTCACCACGAGACAACTATAATCCATAGCTACTTCATATAATTACTTTTTTTGTGGTGTAGCTTTCAGAGGCATTAAGCTCTTCAGACGTCTGGATCCCATCATCACCACCATTCAGAACAATTCTGACTCTGCAAGTTTCTCTAGAACTGAGAATTTCAGATCAAGCCATTCCCAATAGTCATTAGTGAGTGGATGATCTGAAGCTCAAGCACAGTTAAGTTATTTAGCAAGACAATGATTCTAGCTCACCTCTAAATGACCCAAACCACATATAATTGTGTTTAGCAGAAATGTTAATGACAGCTCTCCTGTTGTAGGAAGATATAATTTCTGCTAAAGGTGGCACAGAAAGTTATTCAAATTTAGATATTGCATATTGGAGCATATGGGTGATAAAGAAACGAAGCTGCAATTTTTTATTCCATTTGAAAAATATATATATAAGAGCAAGTGGGCAAATGCAAATGCTTCTGCGCACAGCGCTGTACTGCAGGAGCACTCTAGCTCTGCACAGTCAACATGGCAGTGACTTGTAATGGTGACTTTATGAGGTTGAATATGAAG
This sequence comes from Prochilodus magdalenae, assembly GCA_024036415.1. Lineage (NCBI taxonomy): Eukaryota > Metazoa > Chordata > Actinopteri > Characiformes > Prochilodontidae > Prochilodus > Prochilodus magdalenae. Next base: position 458,840 of record JAMWET010005807.1, on the reverse strand, counting down.
TTAGTGCAGTGACGGCTTTTGTTCAGGGAGGAGGTGCCCTGTTAGCCCAGCGTGGCTCAAGCAGCAGTGAATTATTGAACACTCCCCTTACTCCTGAGAGGAAGGACCGATGAAATATGCATAAGATAGAGAGAGAGTTTGCTGTGAAGGAGTGCATATGGGGAGATGTAAGTAGGTAAGAGGGGACGTGTTATATTGGGGTAGAAACCCATCTGGAGGCATTCGTCGGCTGAATGGTGAGGGACGAGTTATGAGGAGGCAGAGAGATGCTCTAGAAAAACTAATGCTCAACTTTTATAATACACAGATAGTTTAGTGTATAAAAGACAAATATACAGCCATAATCACAGGAATAGAGGCACCCAGAAGGAAGTGTGGGATTGCAGTGCTATTAGGAAGGAGAATAAAGGTGACCAGGAACAAGAAATTATCAATTTAGACTGATATGGGCCATGTTTATTGAGCTACACATTCAGAAGTAGTGTCTCTCAGTGTGGTGTTGGGCCACCATGTTTGCTAATGCAGCATAGCAGACGTTTCAGCATGGAGCTGTAGAGGTTCCTAATGGTGTCCTGTGATAATCCATCCCATGCAGCTTGAATACTCTCACACAGTTCCTGCAGATTTTGCAGTAGGGGTGAAGGTAGAGTGACCCCAGGCCTTCTGGACGTGTGACAGCAAACCATTCACCTTGCTGCTGACTGCGGTGCCTCCACACATGGACTTGTTGTTCGGATCCACCAAGACAAAAGTGGGACTCATTACTGAAGATGACCCGCTGCCATTCCGAGTCACTCCATGACAGTCTGGCATGACACAACTGCAGTCTTTGGTGACACTGACCTGGTGATAATGGCACTCATTGTAACGGGCTGTGTGCATGTAGCTCTGGCACTAACGGAATGACTCATGGGGGGCAGCACTGCTCGCTGAATGTCTGCAATGGTGGCTTTTGGGGCAGTCAGGTACAGCGGTAAAGCCGGTACTTGCTTACGTCACACGTGCAAAACCTGAATCATTCGCATACCTCATGGCGTAAAACCTACCCACCAGGTTTCATAGCTGTCATTTGATTTATTCTGGGGGAGACTATGATTTTGAGTGTAGTTGGTTTCCAAAGGTAAGTATTGACATCCATGTCACATTTACTGGTAGAATGAGAAGGAGGGGAAGAGTATGAAAGGAAAGAGGGCAGAGAAGAGGTAGAGGGAGGCAATGAATGATGCTTTAATTTGGCCACAGGATCATCCATTAAAGCCTGCCCTCTGGGCGTCCGCTGTGTGTTTGCTGTAATTGAATGACAGAGTGTGTCTGGAGATAGAATTGCGCTCTCTCTCTCTCCGTTTCTCTCTCTCTCTCTCTCAAACGATAATTATCACAGCAAAGCTCTGCTCATAAAGCCGTGTGCTTATTTGTCAGGCAAGGGCCGTAAAGTGGGCCAGAGAGAGAGAGAGAGAGAGAGAGAGACAGACAGAGAGAGAGAGAGAGAGAGCCTCGGTTCCACTTGTCATTTTATACGTCTTAGTGTTTCCCCCTCCATAGATGTTAATGGTAACCGTAATCCCACATGTCCTTCTACTTCTGTTTCTCAGCTGTAACAGGAAGACACCGGCAGCTGGCGTTCCATGCTTCCTTACTGGTTGCTTACGGCAGTGACCCATAATGCTTAAAGACCACCGACCTATCTGAGAACTGTGTGGGCGTGGCTAATAAGCAGCTTGATTGACCACACTGCCCAACTCTCCAACCCTGCTCTGCCACTCATACAGGCCTGACATGATTACCCAGCTTTTACATGATGCTAACTGGACGGAATAGACAGACGCATGAACAAACAGACAGAGAACAAAGCAGCACAGGAATGAAGGGATGGATGGATGGATGGATGAATAATGTTGTTCATAAAACAGGCAGGTGGTCTAACCTGCCAGCTTTTGCTTATGTTGGTTTTTTACCTCGCCAACCCATATAGTTTTAAAACCACTGATCAGACCCATCTGAGAACTGTGTGGGTGTGGCTGATGAGCAGCATGACTGACCACCCTGTCCAACACTGCTAGCCTGCTCTGCCACTCATTCAGAACTAACATCATTACCTACCTTTTTATGTGATGCTAACTGGATGGAATGGACAGACGCCTATACGGACACATGAACAGACAGCTGGAGAACCATGGGAATGAAGGGATGGATGAATGAATACTGTTGTTCATAGACCAGGCAAGTGGTCTAGCTTGCTAGCTTTTGGTCATGTTGGGTTGAAACTGTTCTGTGTGGCCAGGGCAAGAGACGTCAGGCGTGTGATTGTGGTTGGTGTAGCTCAGCGGATAAGACCACTACCCGCCCCAGAGCCAGACTGGGGTTCGAATCCCAGTCTAGGTGACTATGCTGTGCTACACCAATAAGAGTCCTTGGGCAAGACTCCTAACACTACATTGGCCCACCTGTAATACGATTAACCTTGTAAGTCGCTCTGGATAAGAGCGTCAGCTAAATGCAATAAATGTGAATGACTGGTTAGGGGGATACTTATGGAAGCATTACCCAAGATTAGGATGGCCCAGTCCTCATGGAGAGGGGAGGAATATGGTGAAATCTATTGGTCAGTGGAATGCTATTAAAGACTAGTACATGCTTATGAACTTTAAAAAACATACATAAAGTTCACTAGCTAAATTCAGCAATTAGAAGGTCCCGAGACCGAGAGGTGCCAGTGAGCTCTCATGAGCTACAGGCTAAGGCTAAGCCAAGGCTTAAAAGCCTAAAGTGCAGGCCACTCTGTGTTGCTTTCTGAGTTCATGTCTGCCCTTATTTGTTTTTCCGGAAGCGCTGGATGAAATTCATTCCTCCCTAATGGTTGTCGCTGGGTGCAGATACAGCCAGACAAGACACAAACAGTTGATCAAATGGCCAAACAGCATTCCTATCAGTTTTTTGCATGTTTGTGCAAATGGTTATTGAATATTAAAGAGTGTGTGTGGGCTGTGTTTTGGTGTCTATGTGCGTGTGTGTGTGTGTGTGTGTGTGTGTATTATAGATGGCTCATCTCAGTCCTTCTGTGTGAGCCACCTGTTAACTGTGGGTGTGATTTCAGCACATTAGGATTGAATGTGTGTGCGGGAGAAGGGAGGTAGGTTCATATCCCCGCACTGAGGGTCCCCAAACATGTTACTTACATTGTGGGGACAAAAACCTGTTATATACAGTCTATAACACTCACATACACTAGGGGGCAGTGAGTACGCTTGCCCAGAGTGGTGGGCAGCCCTCTTCACAGCACGCAGGGAGAAGCTACCCTTCCTCAAGGGCAATTTAGCTGTGTCGTGTCCATTCAGGGAATCCATCTGGAGACCCACTGATCACAAGGCCTGTTCCCAGAGTGGTGGGCAGCCCTATCCCTGGCACACAGGGATCAGATGTTCCCTGTCTGTTCAGAGAATGGAACCAGAGACCCTTCGGTTACAAGGCTGGTTCCGTAACCTCCACTCCTCGACTGGCCTACACTTTGGGGACCAACACCTGCTTATATATTCACATTGTAGGGACCCATATCTGTTGATATACTCAGACTGTCCACTCCAGACAGTCAGCATCACTGCAGCACCGAGCATGGTGCTCTGTGGTGGTCCAGGGGGGCTTCCTGACCAAAAAGGGGTCTAACAAAGTAAGAGGTATACTGTGTGCTGACTTTAAAGTTCATTAGCTCCCTGATATGCTGATGAAATTTTATGGCCTGTTCGTTTTAATGATTAATATTTCCAGCTTGGACAGAGTCCCTTAAATAATGAAATGAAAGCAGCAGTGGTGAAAGCAGCCGTCACTGCACTGAATGAAAAAGCTTCACAATTAACAAATTGATGGCAGCTTTGCTTTTCTGAGTGGAATATATATATATATATATATATCATCGCTGTCCAATGAAAAACATGTATCTCCATTTTTGGCCATTTTGACTTTTATGTATCATTTGAAAATAGCAGCTCCCGTTTACACTTTGTGAGATTTGCATTATGAATGGACCAACTGAAACGGCCCAAAAGTGCTTGATAAGACGTCTGGTTCCATTGACTTACATAAAAATCGAATGTGGTTTTTGGCCTCTCCTGTAAAGTTGCCATTTTGGAGATACTTGTTTTTCTTTGGAGAGCGACGATATACATATAATCACAAACCAGGAGATAGAGATCTTCCTTCCTGTGGAGCTCAGCGGGACTTCACCACAGTACCTTGTGGCACAGGACTAAATTTCAGTGGGATGCGCAGGATTGGGCAGTCAACCAATCCAGTGGGGGTGGGACGACGTGTACATGTAGGAAAAGCATGCAAATCGATAAATAGTCTGTACAAAATGATCAGAATCATAAAAAGCTAGGATAAATAGCATAAGGGCAAACAGCTGAACAACCAGAACACAAGTCGTTACAATAACTCATTTAAAGAGGTTACGAAGCAGCCAGTTATATAAACAACGCATACATTTCATTCTAGTGCCACAGAAATGGTGGAGCCTTTGCGATGGTCAGCTGGTCTCAGCGGTAGACACTGCAGTTAAGCCAATTTAAGGCAAGTCTGACCTACGCCAGTCATTCAGTCATGATGGTTTCAGGGGAAAATGATTGATTTGAAACTATGTCAGATATTGGATAATATATATTGTTGCTGTCCAAAGAAAAACATGTATCTCCATTTTTGTTGATTTTAACTTTTATGCCTCATTTGATCACATGAGCTGCTGTTTACACTGTGTGGAAATTTCCTAAAGAATGGACCAACAGAAATAGCCCAACACTGCTTGGAAAGACGTCTGGTTCCATTGACTTCCATTCAAATGAAATTAGGTTTTTGGCCTCTCCTGTAAAGTTGCCATTTTGGAGATACCTGTTTTTCTTTGGACAGCGACGATATATTGGTGGGAGCGGTTTGAAACATCTAGGACACGGGCATCAGGAGGAGGAATGTTGTTGGAGAGCATGTTGGGGTTAAATCCAACACAAAACTGATGTAGAGTGGTGCTGGTTATGTTGGTTGGTGTGGCTCAGCGGGTTAACACCACTACCCACCAGAGAGCTACCACCCCATTTGGGGTGAGACTCCCAGAATCCCAGTCTAGGCATCAAATGCTGAGCTACACCAATGAGTCCTTGAGCAAGACTCCTAACACCGCACTGACCTACCTGTAATACAAATGGCCTTGTAAGTTACTCTGGATAAGAGCACCAGCTAAGTGCCTAATGTAAATGTAGTCCGGCAGCAATCATCTCAGGCTGTCTGTCAGGAAGACGTCCCTTCTCAAACTGTTGGTTTTTTAACACGCTCGTATGAACACGCCACTCATCTATTAGACTGACCACTCTGCACTTGAGTATATAATCCTGTGGTTTCTATAAACAGAAATAAATGGGACATACACAATTATTAACCAAATGCAGTAACACATGGGTGACAATATTGTGCCGTGGTTTAACCCCTGCTCTACAAGAGCTTGAATGCTGAAGATATAGGTCACCTGTATTAGTAAAGTGAAACCATTACAGTTACTACACTGTGCTATTTTGGCTTGGCACAGGTAGACGGAAATAGGATACTGTCTCTTTAAGACTGTGTGCATTACCGTGCCACATTAAGTGCCTACAGGCTATCTCTTTAACCAAGCACAAAGCACCATGCACCACTGAACCTAGGCAAACACAAACATAATAATGAACACTTACAGTCTCACGGACGCATGGTAGAAACAAAGATAGAGATATTGTCCGTCCCAGAGCTCCTTAGTATCCAAAAGCAGCAGGTCCAGGCGGCGCCAGTGCGAGGTAATTGACAGAGTGCTCTGGTTCTTGAGCTGAGCACTGAGTCTGGTCACCAGCTTAGCATGTGAACAGTGTACAGAATCTTTGACCCACGCAGTAAGGGCTGAGCAGCTTGGTGCAGCAAGTTGGGGTACAGCATTTTGAACATACGTTGCAGATTTTTGATGGGAGCAGGATCACTGATAACGGGAATAGTTGGTAAAGGTTGGGAGCGGGATTAAAACAAATCTGTCCCTTGCAAACCTCCACATGGAGGTGTTCACGGTTCAGCTGTAGCCTGTATTTTCACCTGGTTAGGCTAATGAAGGCCTTCTGAAGCCATTGGCCTCTTTGTCAAGTGTTTGTCTCTTGAATCAGTTTCTGAGTAGCATTATACAGCTGTTTATATATACTACATGGAACAAGACTAGTCCCCTGTGACTGAAACGTAGCTAATAGCATGTAACACAAGCATCAATAACTACGATCCACTTGGCATGGACTGAATGAGTTTCTGGATGTAGCCACATCAGCCACTCAAACATCAAAGAATTGGTCAGTTGGGCCAGATTTGGTGGATGTCTTCCCTGGCACTGTAGACTGGGATTTGTACCACTGCTGGTAGACTCGTAGGACCGTACGCTTCCATACACCTGCAGATTCAGCTACTTCCTTCACACTATGGTCTTTGGCCACGCCCAAATGCAGTCACTCCTTTTAGCCAATCATTAACATCTGCTTAGGGGCCATTTTCCACACATGGAACAAGACATTCACTGCACTGTAGCACCTCTTTTTAATCTACGGATCCCGTCACTCAAACCCTGCATGTGTTTATAACCCCATCATCCTCGTGCAATGCCACCTGTAGGAGCCTGAAGTTACTACCACCTTAAACACGTAGGCTGACATTGTTTTTGTCTGGTGAGCTTATATCAGAGCTGTTGGAACAGCGTACTATCACTGGTCTAAATATTCTTTTTCCAGAAGAAGCAAAAATGAAACTGTTAATATAATGTGGTGATTATTTTCAGAACTTTGCCACTGTCTACGGGGATGTTTGATTGAGAGTGCTAGATCGTGGTAGCAGTGAAACGGTAAGTGAGGAAATGGGGGGTTGTGTTGTTGGTGGTCTCTGTGGTCTCTAGCAGGTAGTCTAACGATGGATATAGACGAGCTCTATAGAGAGGGACAAAAAAAAAAAAGATTTTTCATACATCGAACTGAGTACATATAAATGCAATGCCAGCGAGAAACTTCCCCGAATCCTCCTCCAGCGCTCCGACTAATGGGCTGCACGCTCTCTCTTTCTCCGAATGGCATCAGCCTGCGCCACTCACCTCCATTTCCACATGGCTTTCATGCTGTATTCTTCTGTCAGCTCATTCCTGCCTCTTTTCGTAGTGTGTGTAGTGTTCTCTCACAGTAGTGGGCTTTCTCTCTCTTTCTCCTCTCCCTCGCTCTCTCTGGATCCTCTCTTTCTCCATCACCCATAATCGGCTCTCTGCTTCTCTTTGAAACGTCTTTGTTCCTTCCCCATAGCCATCTTCAAACGTAGACTCTCTCTCTCTCTCTCTCTCTCTCTCTCTCTCTCTCTCTCGTTCTTTCTCCTTGGCAGTAATCAGGGGGTGTACTCTTGCTAAAATTAATGAAAGCAAAATTGCTTCTCAGCCCCAGCTAATTTTGTCCTCATGTATAAAGCATACTATAAAATATTTACCGCTTTGATAAACATGAAATATTCATCCGGCTGAAAACGTTCCCTTCTGCATTAAAGTTTGTAATTTGACACGGTGGGCTTCCAGGATATTCAGACAAAAGCATCAGGGCAGAGTTGTTTGCGTGAATGTGAACAGCAGGGGTCCCACACCTGTTTCACAGACCACCATAATCATGCAGCTGATTACAGTTTACGGTTACTGGTACTAGGTGCCAGTGTCCAGCGGTATACACAGTGTATCTGGAATTCTGATGTTTTCTGGAAAAACTTTACAGAAAGATTAAGAAATTAGGGTGGAATCTGCCAGAAATTTAGAAAGATTGTAGGAAAGATTGTAATTGTAGTCTTAAATGACATTTTAAATAATTCGCCAAAGACTTTGAAGGAACTTGATGAATGAACTTAATAAACTGTAGGGAATGTTAAGATTTTAAAACCTGTTTACAATTTGTTGGACACTTTTAGAAAAACTTCACAAAAGCATAAAACATTTGTTATAAATTTGTGGAAACCTTTTTAAATTTTAAGGAATTATGAAATTTAATATTTATAGAATTTTTTAATTTGTTGGAAAACTAAGATTTTAAGAATGTGAGGAATTGTTTGGATTTGTCAGGAATTTTTGGAAACTTTGAGGAAATGAGGAAAAATTGTAACCAACTGGAAAAATGATGTAGGAAAGTTAAGATCTACTTTTTTGTTTCACATTTTAAAGATTATATCAGAAAATTCTGGCATTTGAAAATGATATTGTTGCAATGTTGGAATGTTTTATGCTATACCGCACTGTATAAACCGTTCACAGTAAACAAACAGAAAGGGCTCAAATGATTTAGAACTGAATCACAGTATAGAGTTAAGCACATCTTTGCCTTCTCTTATTAATATATATAAACATGAGCAAGGGACAGACCAAACTCTAAATAACGGGATCATGCTTGATCCGTCACTGAAATATCACTAGGTGAACATTATTGGCCCTTGGTGAAAACCTGGAGTATTGTGCTTTGTAGTAATACAGTCCTGCGGTCTGGCTTGGTTTTAGTCTGGCTTTTCAGCGCCCCCCTTGTCTTGACGTACGACTGCAGGAAGGCATTCTGGGAAGTTGTCTCTAAAGTCAAGTCAACATTTATTTATATAGCGCTTTTTAGAACAGATAATCTGGTCATTTTAAAATCAGTGTGTTGATGGACAAACAGACTGTGACGAGCGCTGCGCTAAAATCAGGGCGAGTTTTATTTAACAGGTTTATAATCAAACACAGCAGCAACAAGAGCACGGCGGACATAACAGGGGGGCAAGACAGAGCCAGAGTCAGGAAACAAGCAGACGTCAAAACCAGGCAAACAGTCAGAACAGCAACAGAACCAACAGGGGAAAGACAAATGAGTAAATCAGAATAAAGTCAGAACCAGAGCAGCAAACGAGTAATCACAGAAAGACCCCACCTCGGTACGCACAGAGGGGCAATACTTCACAACGGGTCAGTGTGAGAGAGGAGGATATATACAAACAGACTAGATTAACAACAGGTGTGATCAATACTCTGATGACTCAGATCTAGAAAACGGAACAGGATTGGGCAATGGCGGACATGTGACAGTGATGTCATCGGGTGGTGTGTTGTGGGAAATGGAGTCCAGGAGATTTAGCTATCTGGAGTTCATGACAGATACAGTAATATATTTTCAGAACGTCTTGTTCATTAAAAAACAAAATCTTCAGTACATAATGTTTCAGTATGACGTAACTATCATCAGTAATTAATCAGTGACTAATTCTCTATTCTATATTTCACTATACATGAGAGAAGGGTGGAAGACTGTGAGCAGTGCAGTGAGTAACGGTACAGCAGTGGCCCCAGCATGAGGCCTGCTGGACTGTGTCCGTGTGGATTTGGTCTAGAAGCTAAAATGTCACGTCGTTCCCTATTATTCCCCACAGCCCTTACTGACAGATGACCTGCTGTGTCCTGTAGTCGTGATGGGACGGGGCATTGACCGAGGCTTTATTCTTTAGCAGGCTGATGTCATCTTTCCCAGGCGCCACGAAGAGAGTGCAGGAGCGACACTGGCCGAGCAGTCCTGCTGGAGACTCTGTCACACCCTGCTGAGCCGCTCTGCTGTATCGGGTCTGGTTGCTCCAGGCTGGGTTGTAGAGTGGGAAGCCCAGGGGCCCAGGTGTATATGATGTTGAGCTTTTGAGGTGTTAAGTACACTCAGATAGACTCGCTTATGTGGTTTGTGACTTACTGTACATCCTACTGTTATCTATAAACATGAGCAAGGGACAGACCAAACTCTAAATAACGGGATCATGCTTGATCCTTCACTGAAATATCGCTAGGTGAACATTATTGGCCCTTGGTGAAAACCTGGCGTATACTGCTTTGTAGTAATACAGTCCTGCAGTCTGGCTTGGTTTTAGTCTGGCTTTTCAGCGTCCCCCTTGTCCTAACATAGGGCTGTAGGAAGGCATTCTGGGAAGCCAGGTCAACAAGACTCAAAAGGGGAACCCATCGTCCTCAGGTCAACACTAGATAACAAGACAGCAAAGGAGCATTCAGTGTTTGTGAGGTGGAGGAATAAATGTCTGATTAGTCTGTAACTAATTAGCTGGGTCATCAGATGGGTCAGCAGGACGCGGGCCAAGCTTCCACAGTGCAGGACAGCCAGGAGCTCCGTGGTGGTTAAAGGCAAGCAGTGGCTCCCAGTGAGAGCAGATGTAGCAACAGCATCAGCCCGCACAGGATGGGCAGCAGTTCAGCTCAGACAGAAAGAACAGACAGACTGTTAGCTCTGACAGAAGATCTGAACACACTGTATGGTGTTAATAGAGTGTAGCAGTGACTCCGGCAGGCCTGGCTATTACAACATAACTAAATAGGAAAAGCCAGAAGGTCACCAAGACATGAGGGCTCCCTGAGAAGTCAGCGCCCCTCTGCTCCACCGTCAACAAACCTGGGTAAACATGAAGAACAGCTGGACGACAGCACCAACACTCCCAGCTTACCAAACATACCCTCTTTTCTTTCTATTTTGTTAAAGTGATGTCCTCCTCTGAGCACCACTCAGGTACAGGAGAACCCAGCAACCTAAAGTTTCACACCACCGCATGTACACGGCACAAAAGCTAGTCTTCGTCTTCCCATAAAGTATTCAAGTTCCCATTTTTGAGCATGTTTCCAGAATTTCAGCACTGGAAGTGTCTGAGACTAGGGAGGAATGGTTCCCCTTTAGGTGTGGGACACTAAGCTGAGATGGAGAGAAGACAGAGGAGAGAACAGATCTTTATTGTCCTGCTGTTGACACACTAAACTTCCATTATGGCCCACAATGTCAGTTTGATAGCACCTAGTCCTACTAAAATGCCTGATTAAAGAGAGAGAGTGAGATAGAGAGGAGAAGCGGAGACTCTAAATGAATGACACTCTGTATGAGGCTGTTAATAATTGATCTTTTCATATCCAGGATCCACTCTCCACATCCTGCTTGTAATCAGATACGTTCTGATGGAGACAAAACGCTGAGAAGCCTTCAGTTCTGAAGAGCATGTCGGCTTCAGCGGTGCCAGTCAATTAGGCGTTAGATGAGATTAGAGGGTTTCCTTGTGCTCTGGGGAAGTTCGGTTCAGTCGATTCATCGGGCTGGTGACCTGAAGTCCTTGTGGAATTAAAAAAACATACCCCTAAATTCATGTAGATTTCTCAGGCCTTGTGTCTTACACAGTTAGAGGAGTTGATGGCAAACCAGATATTCTGTTTAACCCAGCAGGATGCTGGGATACACTGGGGATCCATCAGTAATTCAGTCATTCATTTTCTTGGAATTGCGTTTAATCAGCCCGGCACCCGGTTACACAGGCAGTTCCCAGATACAAGCAGCTTCCGGCACATGGCAAACTCGAGATCTAATCATTTGACGTAATACACGTGCAGGAGAAACCAACAACAGCTGAGTTCATTCAGTTGAATTGATTCAGCACTGTTGTATGCGTGAGTAGGGTCGCCACCTTTCAGAAATGAAAATAAAGGACGAGGGTGGGGGGCGGTTACATGTGTGTGGGACAGACGAGTGTATCGGACATTTATCGAAATCCGAATCGTGTCCCGTATTGGTTTAATCCGGGATGCAACATTTCATTGCCAAATGGAGAAGATTCCGTATTTTACGGGACGTCTGGCAACCCTAGAAGTGAGTATCCATTACTAACTGTTGTTTAGGCCTGTATGATCACTGTTAGCCCTGCAGTTCATTTCACTTGCACAGATGAGGCTGTAGTGAGTTATGAGTTAAGCTGTGATTAGTGCTTAGCCATTTGGACTTTGGCTAGAACTGCTGTGTATGGTAGCACTGTAATGGTACTGTGATATATGCAATCTGTGGCATGGGCTAATGCTACCCAGCGTACACATAAAAGTAGTACAAACGGCCAGTAGTCCAGAATGAATCCGAAGAATGCTGAATCAGTGTAACTTTAATTTACTTTGTGTTGATGATGAGGTCGAAGCAAGTAGAAATTAGAAATACCAACACAACCTATAAGAAGCTACAAAAAATCAGCAGGCTGCTCAACAGGCCAATCACGAACCTGTTTACCAGGCCAACCAACTGAGTAATCAACAGGCCGTTCTACAGGCCGATTAACCGGCCGATCATGAGCCTGATCTCCAAAACGATCTCCAGGCTGAACAGGATAATCAACAGACCATTTACCAGGCAGGTCAACAGGCTGTTCTACATGCTCGTCAACAGGCTGATCACCAGGCCCATCAAAAGCCCGATCTCCAGGCCAATCTCTAGGCAGATCAACAAGGCAATCTGTGGGCCATTCTCCAAGTTGATCAACAGGTAGATCACCAGGCCAGTCATGTGCCTGATCTCTAGAGCAATCTCAATGCTGATCAACAAGGCGATCTTTAGGATGATCTTCAGGTAGATCACCAGGCCGATCGTGAGCCCGATCTCCAGGCCAATCTCTAGGCAGATCAACAAGGCAATCTGTGGGCCATTCTCCAAGTTAATCATGGGGTAGATCACCAGGCCAGTCATGAGCCTGATCTCTAGAGCAATCTTAATGCTGACCAACAAAGCGATCTTTAGGCCGTTCTCCGGGTTGATCAACAGGGCGTTCTGCAGGCCAATCAGCAGGCCGATCAGCCTGATCACTCAGCTGATCAACAAGGCGATCTTTAGGATGATCTCCAGGCTGATCACCAGGTCGATCGTGAGCCCGATCTCCAGGCCAATCTCTAGGCAGATCAACAAGGCAATCTGTGGGCCATTCTCCAAGTTGATCATCAGGTAGATCACAAGGCCAGTCATGAGCCTGATATCTAGAGCAACCTCAATGCTGATCAACAAGGCGATCTTTAGGATGGTCTCCAGGCTAATCACCAGGCTGCTTGTGAGCCAGATCTCCAGGCCAATCTCTAGTCAGATCAACAAGGCAATCTTTAGGCCGTTCTCCGGGTTGGTCAACGGGGCGTTCTGAAGGCCAATCAGCAGCCTGATCACCAGGCCAATTATGAGCTTGATCTGTAGGCCGATCTCCAGACTGATCAAGAAGGCAATGTTTAGGCTGATCACCAGTTCGATCAACAGGCCGTTCTATAAGCCAATCAACAGGCCGAACATGAGCCTGATCACCAGGCCATTCAAGCGGCCAATCATGAGCCTGATCACCCAGCTGATCAACAAGACGATCTTTAGGACAATCTGATCAACAGGTCATTCAGCTACGTTTAGAACCATGTACATTTTATTTTTAGACTATCATATGAAAAAGCGGTTATGTCTGGAAGCTCAGTATTTTTGTGTCTTCTGACCTTTCAGTGGTGTGAAATGCACTGTGAAATGGAAATGAGGCCTCGGGGACGACTCCATTCTGCGAGTGCAGTCTGCTTTTCATGAATGAATCGCAGTAGGCTTCTGGAATGTTCTCTGAGTTTGGGGACGGCTGTCTGGAACAGGAGAACAGAGTAGGTGAAAATGACCTCTGAGAGAATTCCCCTTAGACTGAGGTGGTCTTCAGCTCTGCCTGATAGACGGATTATCTTACTGCCGCTTTGCAAGAGAAGAGGGCATGATTAGAGGGAGGGAGGGAGAGAGGGAAGGAGGGGCTGAGAGAGGAGGAGAAAGATAGCAGGTTAGGTATGCAGGATGTCTGAGGGACTGATTATATGAAAATTGTAAAGTATGTGTATTTGTCTCGTCTGTTTGTCTGCCTGAGTATCTGTCCTACCTGTCTGTGTGTCTGTCCTGCCTGTCTGTGTATCTGTTCTGCCTGCCTGTGTATTTGTCCTGTCTGTCTGTGTATTTGTCCTGTCTGTCTGTGTATGTGTCCTGCCTGTCTGTGTATTTGTCCTGTCTGTCTGTGTATTTGTCCTGTCTGTGTGTTTGTCCTGTCTGTCTGTGTATGTGTCCTGTCTGTCTGTGTATCTGTCCTGCCCATCTGTGTATCTGTTCTGCCTGCCTGTGTATTTGTCCTGCCTGTCTGTGTATTTGTCCTGTCTGTCTGTGTATGTGTCCTGCCTGTCTGTGTATTTGTCCTGTCTGTCTGTGTATGTGTCCTGCCTGTCTGTGTATTTGTCCTGTCTGTCTGTGTATGTGTCCTGCCTGTCTGTGTATTTGTCCTGTCTGTCTGTGTATGTGTCCTGTCTGTCTGTGTATTTGTCCTGTCTGTGTATTTGTCCTGTCTGTGTATTTGTCCTGCCTGTCTGTGTATTTGTCCTGTCTGTCTGTGTATTTGTCCTACCTGTCTGTGTATCTGTCCTGCCTGTCTGTGTATTTGTCCTACCTGTCTGTGTATTTGTCCTGCCTGTCTGTGTATCTGTCCTACCTGTCTGTGTATCTGTTCTGCCTGTCTGTGTATTTGTCCTGTCTGTGTATTTGTCCTGCCTGTCTGTGTATTTGTCCTGCCTGTCTGTGTATCTGTTCTGCCTGTCTGTGTATTTGTCCTGTCTGTCTGTGTATTTGTCCTACCTGTCTGTGTATCTGTCCTGTCTGTGTATCTGTCCTGCCTGTCTGTGTATCTGTTCTGCCTGTCTGTGTATTTGTCCTGTCTGTGTATTTGTCCTGCCTGTCTGTGTATTTGTCCTGTCTGTCTGTGTATTTGTCCTGCCTGTCTGTGTATCTGTCCTACCTGTCTGTGTATTTGTCCTGCCTGTCTGTGTATCTGTTCTGCCTGTCTGTGTATTTGTCCTGTCTGTGTATTTGTCCTGTCTGTGTATCTGTTCTGCCTGTCTGTGTATTTGTCCTGTCTGTGTATTTGTCCTGCCTGTCTGTGTATTTGTCCTGTCTGTCTGTGTATTTGTCCTGCCTGTCTGTGTATTTGTCCTGTCTGTCTGTGTATTTGTCCTGTCTGTCTGTATATCTGTTCTGCCTGTCTGTGTATTTGTCCTGTCTGTGTATTTGTCCTGTCTGTGTATTTGTCCTGTCTGTCTGTATATCTGTTCTGCCTGGCTGTGTATTTGTCCTGTCCTGTCTGTGTATTTGTCCTGTCTGTCTGTGTATTTGTCCTGTCCTGTCTGTGTATTTGTCCTGCCTGTCTGTGTATTTGTCCTGTCTGTGTATCTGTCCTGCCTGTCTGTGTATTTGTCCTGTCTGTCTGTGTATTTGTCCTGTCTGTCTGTGTATTTGTCCTGTCTGTCTGTGTATTTGTCCTGTCTGTGTATTTGTCCTGTCTGTCTGTATATCTGTTCTGCCTGTCTGTGTATTTGTCTTGTCTGTGTATTTGTCCTGTCTGTCTGTGTATTTGTCTTGTCTGTGTATTTGTCCTGTCTGTCTGTGTATTTGTCCTGTCTGCCTGTCTGTGTATTTGTCCTGTCTGTCTGTGTATTTGTCCTGTCTGTATATCTGTTCTGCCTGTCTGTGTATTTGTCTTGTCTGTGTATTTGTCCTGTCTGTGTATTTGTCCTGTCTGTCTGTGTATTTGTCCTGTCTGTCTGTGTATCTGTCCTGTCTGTCTGTGTATTTGTCCTGCTTGTCTCTGTATCTGTCCTGCCTGTCTGTGGTAGCTGTTAACCGGAGGTTCTGAATCTGAGCTCGTCTCTAATTGAGCTGGTGGTGACACACTCTGCTTTGTTTGTGTCCCCATGAAAGCTCCAAACAAATTGATTGCGCGGTGGGAGGCGGAGCGTCAGCGTGTGCGTGGCTATGTGTCTGTTCACTCTGTCTTTCTCAAGCTGCCATTTTCACACTCTTCTTTCTCGCTGTATCTGTCTTTCTGTTCCTCGCCCTGTACTTTTTCTTCTTCTCTGCCTTCATCCTCTTTTTCCCTCTCAGTCCAGTCGACTGAGAGGACAGCGGGGCAGACATAGTTCTGTTGCTGGTGCTAAATGGAGGGAGAATGTAAGAGGAAGCAGCAGAAGGCGTAGCAGTGCAGCTAGTCCTTTCATAGGACAGTAGTCCATATGCTAATTGTAATCATGGATGTTATGTAGATGTGGATGTTTGATCTGAGTAATCTTATTGGTAACGAAAATGATAAACGGTGAGTTGTGGAGTTGTTACCTGTGCCGAGGAATCTGAGGAGCAACAGTGAGAGTTGTCAGGGACATGGATTATTTCGTGGAACATTAGAGAAGCCAGTTTTAGTCTTTGCTGGTCCTGAGTACTAGGGGGAGGTACAACTTCTACACTTCAGGTTTGGCTGCAGTTCTGAAGTAAGCGTTTCCTCTTTAGTCCAGAGAACACATCCGTTATTTCCATAAACAATTTGAATGAGAAACTCATCAGACCATAGGGCATGTTTTTATTTTGTATCAGTCCATCAGATGAGCTTTAGCCAGCAAGTCGGCAGTGTTTCGGAAAGCTGTTTGACGAACAATCCCCCCTTGCATACCACAGTCTTTTGTGAATGCTGTGCTTACGTATAAGGGTCTTCCGAACTGTTGCTGGAACCCTATGGTTAGCATGCAGCTTATATGGAGTGCTGTCTGAGGGATTGAAGATCACGGGAACTCAGTAGTGGTTTTCAGCCGCTTTCTTTACGCACACAGATCCTCTAAATCTTTGTGTAATGCTATAGACTGTGGATAGTGAAATCTCAAATTCCCTCACCATCTTGTGCTATGAAACATTGCTCTTAAACTGTCGGGACTTGTGCAGTTTTACTAATGCAGCTGCTTCCCTCATACTATGGCCTTTGGCACCCCTAAATGCAGTCACTCCTTATAGCCAATCATTAACATCTGCTCTGGACCCCTTTTCCACACATGGAAGAGACATTCACTGCACAGTAGCACCTTTTCTCAATCTATGGATCCCATCACTCACACCCTGCAGCCCCATTATCCTCGGGCACCACCATCGTCAGGTTACTACCACCTTAAACACACAGGGTGCACTTGAACTATGATCTATAAATATCACTGTTCATGAAGTTACAGGACTATCAGGGTAAGTGAGTTTCCATATAGACAATATATTGTCTAGCACTAACTAATGGATTACAGAGACATCATTAGTGGCAGCTCTACACCAAACGTGGACCACCAGGTGTCTGTTTTTCCCCTCTTGCTGCAGAATGTGGCCCTCGCTGCCTCTGCACCTGTCAGACCAGGTGACGGTATCACCTGCCACCTGTGCCTTCATGAAAGGGACCTCTTGTGCTGTCTCTCGCTCTGTCCTGTGCTCAGCAGGCAAGGTGTTTCTCAGATTTCCTCCCGTTTCACACCCTTGTGTATTTCCCTTCATCCCTTCTTCTCCAGAAGGCTTATTAAATCTTGGCTAATAAACATGCTTCTTTATGCAGTTACCGAGTCACCACCGTGCTAACGACTGAGTACACCAAGAATGCACTTTTCTCAGAAATGATAATGAACCGAGTGGGAGTGAGAGAAGGAATAGAGAGAAAGAGAGAGAGAGAGAGAGATGGAACGTGGTACTGACAAGGTTGTGGGGCTCCTGATTTGTGTGTATTGGTCTTGCTGACCCTTGGCTGATCTGCACTCGTTTATTTTGTGTTCACGCTCGTATCGCTCACTGGCTCGCTCTGAATTATGTTTGCAGAAGAACCTGGAACAGGGCCTGCCTCTGCTGTTACTGCACGCTGTGCTCGCAAACTCCCACTGCAGTAAGCCTGGCACTACACAGCACCATGACTGACAGCTCAGATTGAGACACAGTTGGCATGCAATGTGTCCAAAAGTTTGTGGACACCTGCTTGTCCGGCGTTTCTTCTGAAATGAGGGATACTAATAGAGTATGTTCCCGTTTGCTGTGTGTTTATCTATCTATCTATCTATCTATCTATCTATCTATCTATCTATCTGTCTATCTAGCTATCTATCCATATATATATATATATATATATATATATATATATATATATATATATATATATATATATATATATGAACATTGCTATATGACTATATGGCTATAAGGATTTGATTGCATTCAGTATTAGTACAGTCAGTTCCTGATGTTAGATGTTGGATGATTACTCAGCCCAAGTCAGCCCAGTCCACAGCTTAACTGCTCCACAGCCTAACATTGGGGGGCCTTTATACCCCTCTACCTAATGCTTGGCAATGGACACACTGGCTATGGCTCATGCACAGCCACTCCAAAAAACCCTACTGTACCTGCCATGCCTTCCTATGGACATTATAAAAGCTATGTGTACCTTAAAGCAGATGAATTCACTGATCAGAACAGGTGTGGATACTTATGGATGGCAGCTGTCACTTAAGAATGCACCAACATCATATTTCCAATAACAACACTACAGTTACCATTGACTGATCATTTTACTCTTAATATTTTAAGATTAAAACACCCATGTCTGGCTAGTACAGTGAGCATCACACCAGTGGGTCACTAATTAATTCAACATATTCATGATAAAGTTCAATCTGACATTTACAGCCAGGCCCATCAGATAGCAGCCCCCAGGCGTTTCCTCCAGCCGCAGACGCTCATCCAAACCATATATCAGTCCTATTAGCTGTAAAGGCGGCTATTAAAGAAGAGCACTGAACAATGTTCCACATCTACTGATATATATGTAGAGGATATTCTAGTGCTGTTTAATATAGATAAGAGTGTCATTAAAACGGCAGGCAGGGTGCACAGCGTGGTAAAGAGGCTGCATGAACTGTGCCACCGTGTTCTTATGTAATAGCGGCTGTTTTCAGATCAGACAGGTTATATTTCAGAACTATGGGATAATAAAGTCATAACTGTCTATCCATTCTTCATCAATCCTCAGCATCAGGTTTCCTCATTTAGCCTTCTGGGAGAATTTGGCCCCTGCCCAAAGCTGTGTGATGCCCCCTGGTCAGACGAGACTGGGGAATGTTTTGTTTCGAGGCTGTTAGATGATGCGTTATTTTAAAAAGCGAGGCATGTCATGTCTTTAAAAGAAGCAGGGTGTGCTTTTTAGGGGGCCGGTTATGGGGGCCCAATATGCTCATTTTCAGCATTCATAATTTTATATTTGGGTTCCACTAGAATAGACTTACATGCTTCAGTTTCACCAAAATACAACATCTGTCTCATACTGCACATCTGTACTTACTGTCCGTCTGAAACACTCTGTCTCCTGATGAACTCAGCATGCTTTGATTGGTCAGACTCCCCACTCTGTACTGACTGGTCAACCGTCAGAGTGGCATCCTGCTACAAGTGATGCTCCAACACTGCTGTGGCTATTCTTACAATGGTGCCCATTCCTAAAGGTCCAATAGAACAACCCGATTCACCCAGCTAGACTGGAGCAGGATGATCCAGAGTGGTCAGTTTTACCGTTTTAGCTTTCTATGTCTTGTGCGAGGGTGTGCCATGCTTGCCGGTAGGCGGGCAGTAAGGATTGTGTCACACCGTAGCAGCGGATTCAGAGAGGAATTCATTTCAGGCAGCTGAGAAAGGTGGGAGAGGTTCTCACTGTGCCGTGTACTTTGGGCTTTATAACTTTAAGCACAAACAGCTCCATATCACCTTACAGGGAAAGGAGGAAACCAGAGAAGCATAATGGATCACCTTTAATAAATGACGTGACAGCAGTTTCAGAGACGTGACTGATAACCATACGTGACACATGTAACGGTAAATATGCTCAGTGCTGATATGGACAAAATTTATTGAGCTACACAGAAGTAGTGTTTTCCAGTGTGGCGTAGGGTCGCCGTGTGTGCTAACGTGAATGCCAGACGTCTCTACATGGAGTTGTAGAGGTTCTTATTGGTGTCCTCCCATAATCTGATAACCTCTCCCATGCATCTTGAATATTCTAACTCAGTTCCTGGTGACGTAGTCATGCAGATGACAAGGCCTTACGAACGTGTGACATGACACATGGATTAGTTGGTTGTCTCCACCAAGACAAAAGTGGAGTCCTCTGAGTTACTCCAGTCCAGTCCAGTCCAGTCGTTGACACTTTGTCTTAAGGGCAGCTGTCGTAACGGTCTGCATGCATGCAGTAACGGGATAACTCATAGGGCATCACTGCTCGCTGAATGTCCCCAGTCATGGTTGTTGGATCAGTGAGGCTAGAAACTTTATTTGCATGTCTCAGAATGTCAAACCTACCCACCAAGTTTCATTCCTATTGGCTGATTCTATCTTGAGTCCAGTTCTATTCGTGCAAGTGTCCATTCAGTGATGACTTGTTGAGGCTTTCGTGTGATGCTCTGTTTGAAACCATCTTCTGATGAACTGCTGGTGCTGAATGGCTTTTCTGAGTTCTGAGTAAATGAACGGTGGTCTCTGACAATCCTGTTCATGTGCATCAGCATGCAGGAGCTCTAGATTAGAAAGCGAAGCCTCAGAAGGAGGAGGAGGAGGAGGATGAAGGATACACCATGTGAGTGATTGAGAGAAGAGGACGAATACTGAGAGGGGAGACAAGGAAGGAGTCTCTAGAACAGTCAATGGGGGATTGTGAACGGAGGACAGGCATGAGTGATGTCACAGTCAAGTAGTCTGGCGCTGTGCATCCCTGAGGGGTATACAGGGGGCAGTGCACACGTCTTTGTGTGTGTTTGGTCTGTAGGGCTGAGAGCTCAGTAGTGACAGACAGACGGACAGCAGAGTGACAGGAGAGGGGCCGCTGATGGCAGTGCAGTCGCACAATCAAGGGCAGTCAACATGAATAACCTCCATTACCACTGACCTGCATTTAATCTCTCTCTCTCTCTCTCTCTCTCTCTCTCTCTCTCTCTCTCTCTCTCTCTCTTTCTCTCTCTTTCTCTCTCTTTCTCTCTTTCTCTCTCTTTCTCTCTCTCTCTCTCTTAGTTTTCGTCTGTCTACTATGTGCGATGTAATATCCCTACGTTTGAGTGACCTAAGTGTGCATACGAACTTGGGCACCGAAGCTGGGACTCGTCCGCTGTCTCCCGCTTTTTATAGCTAATAGGTTCATCCGTAATGACTCTCTATTCAGTGCGCTAGACTCATTACAGCGAGATGAATTAGCCACTGAAAGAACACATAGGTTAATTAACCTTTAAGTTGGATGACTCATTTTTCTGATGCTGCCATCTGTATAATTGGACTCCAGGCAGATCGAGCCACGGAATCCGCAACGCCTGCCGAAATCCAAGCCCGAGCCACTAAAAAAAAAAAACGGGGTTGATCCAAAACCACCCTCCCTGCTATCCGTACACAAACATGTTAATGACGATACGGTTATTTTTAATGACTTCTTAGTCCCGGTCTGCCCTGTTGCTGCAGTTGCTAAGTGACTCCCATCTGAGCGCTGCCATATTTATAGTAGCCATGCTGAAGCCTGATGAAAGGAAACACAATTAGTAGCACAACATCACCTCCCTCCTACACTAACCTGCTCTCGCTCGGGCCTGAAGAGAGCAGACACGCACTCCCACCGAGCCTAGAAGTGAAAGAGGCTTTGGTTTCTTTTCGGCTTTGTTCTTACGGAGGGGGGAGTCGGAGGGGGGTTCCTGTTAATCAGCCTCAGCAGAAATAAACGATAAGCAAGTACTTACAGTACCAGCAATTTGTGTGCACCTACTAGAGGAATGAGCTTTCACACTTTTACAGTTTTACAATTTATCACCATAGTATTACAGACCGAAATGTGTTGGGGGTCGTTAGCGGTTGGTGTGGTGCAGTGGATACCATCACTACCTACCAATGACCTACCACACCAAGCGGGAGACCATGGGGTTCAAGTTCTGGTCTGGGTGACAACGCTGTGCTACACCAACAAGAGTCAATGGACAAGATTCCTAACACTACCTGGGCCTACATGTTATATGATGAACTGTAAGCTGCTCTACTAGGACTGTCAGCCACTATCACGCCACCAGACATTCTTACATCATCCACTCTCTGAACTACATTTCCCAGAATCCCCTCCAGTCAGGTGCCTTACATGCGTCTCCTCGTCCAATCACGGACTATTTCTGAGATTCTCCTCACCGGAGCTCTGGACTGCCCTATCATTATTAAAGCCCATTTCTCTTTTAATATCTGCAAGCACTTGTTCGCATTACAGCTATATGCCATTAATCTACATGTTGGTGGGGGGGATGAATAAACAACACATAGAGGAGTGTGGGTCAGTATGGCTGTGGATGTGAGTTTGGGGATCACCCTTAAGTAAGTACATGCAGTTTTAGTGGCGGGTGGGTCGGTGGTTGGTGTAACTCAGCGGATAACACCACTACCTGCCAGGGAGCCACCACCATATGTGGGAGACTGGGGTTTGAATCCTGGTCTGGGTGACTATGCTGAGCTACACCAATAAGTCCTTGGGTAAGACTCCTAACACTACACTGGCCTACCTGTAACATGATTAACCTTGTAAGTCGCTCTGGATAAAAGTGTCAGCTAAATGTCGTAAATGTAAAGGATAAAAGGACAGGGAGGAGGGGCAAGTGTGGAGGTTGGGTGGTTGGTTTAGCTCATCAGATAACACCACTACATGCCAGGGAGCCACCACCACATGTGGGAGACTGGGGTTCGAATCCCAGTCTGGGTGACTATGCTGTGCTACACCAATGAGAGTCCCTGGGCAAGACTGGATATGAGAGCGTCAGCTAAATACCGTAAATGAAAATGAAGATAAATGGGGGCAGGGGGGGTGAGGATGGATGAAAAAAGCAGAAAAACAGGTTACATGGACCTTCCCTGAGATAGTATATCGTCGCTGTCTAACGGAAGATCTCCAAAATGGAAACTTTACAGGAGAGGCCAAAAACCTCATTTAACTTTAATGTAAGTCAATGGAACCAGACATCTTTCCAAACAGTTTTGGGCCATTTCTGTTGGTTCATTCATCATGAGATTTGGACACAGTGTAAACGGCAGCTGCAGTGTTCAAATGATGCATAAAAGTAAAAATGGACAAAAGTGGAGATACGTGTTTTTCATTGGACAGTGATGATATGCAGCATGATGTCTTCTGACGAAACGAAGGTGTTTAACAAGAAGCACACTTTGCTTTTAATGTAAGTCAATGGGACCAGACTGTTTGGTCAGTTTGGGATGCTCATCCATTCATCATAGTCTTTTTAAACTATGTAAAAAACTGAAAAACAAATGTCTCCTGCCAACCAGCAGTATATATAACAATTCAGTCCAGGCCTGTTATTTAGTCCGTCAAACCAGTCCATCCCCTTCTCTGTGGGGCATCCCTGTTAGCTGTGGTTGTAATATCTTAGCATATAGTTGTTTGACTGCCTCTGATTGGTCTAACTCATCTACTGGCAGTTCACAAGCTCTGATATTATCCTAATGTTGCCCATATAAGACATAGGCTTTACAACCACCTGGAAAAGGAGCGTACTGGAAAACCGGAGCGTACTGGAGGAGACGACTGAACGCTCTTGGATGAATGAAGCACAGCTATAGCACGTTTGCGTTGGCTCATGTTTGTCTAGTCAGTGTACTCAGGCCTTTAGGATGTAATAAGCCTGGAAATCTGGGAGGTCAAAGGGCAGACATGTTGAACATGGGGTCGTTTTTTTTCCTGCCTGCACCGAAGATTTCTCCCTGGGCTTTATGAGGACCTGATCCTAATTTGTGGGATATCAGCCGCTGTGGTGCTGCAGACAGAGCTGAATGTAGAGAGTTAGTTCTGGAACAGTCTGACGAGAGACGCAGAGAGGGAGAGAGAGGGAAAGCAGCTGTCCCAGATTCGAGGGCCGTCCGCCCCTGTGCCCGCTACTTCATTTTTGATCTCATCATTCATGCGGTGGAGGAAACATTTCTCTGACGTTAATGGAGGATTTGTACGTTAGTGAGACTTATAAGCTCCCATTAAATGTGTCTTGTCAACATTGACTGTAGTGGAAAACTCAGTGCTGTCCGTCTGCGAGGAGCGATGAGGCACTCACTGGATGACCGTGAAGGATATGGTAGAGCTGAATGGCATTTGAAGCTGAACCTGTTGCAGTGTGTAACGGCTGATTACGTGCACTTGACTATTGCGCATGCGCGCTTAGCTGTAGCTCTCTGCGCGGGACGAAGAAGCTAGTTGTAGCCTAGCCTCCCGTCTGATGCAGCTGCTTCTAAGTTACTCCGGACAGTAATGGTGGGATGTGTGGTTACTTGGGCCAATAAATGCCACTTCTACCCCGCATGCAGTGTGTCCTGGGCGTGTATCTTTAGAGAGTCCCGGGACCAGTGCCTTTTCCCATGTCTGGCTCCTTCACCGCACCTTGTCACAAGTGCTGGAAGTGGCCACTGTAGAGAGTGCATATACTTGTTTTATTGATTGGATTATTTATTATATTCTTGTATTTATTTTTTTATCCATTTACTATTTTTATATATTATCATATTTAATAAGCATTAGTCATGCTCTACATAAGGCCCTCCCCTAACATGGGTCTTGTATTATCTTTTCATTTGGCATTTGTCTAGTTTAGTCTAGTACCCTTACCTACAGTAGTGATGCCCAATATGACGCTACCGGTCATACTCATACTCAGACACTAGGGGGCAACATATCACTAGAAAATATGCACAGTCCCTCCTCCTCCTCCCTCTTTTGTTCTGAACCCTTGTGTCTTAATCCATCATTGTGTTACTGTCCCTGTCATTGGCTACCTGTCCTTAAATGAGCTAACCGGGATCAGGACCTTCAACATAATTGACCAGAGGTTAGTATAAGCTGTCAGGCCAGCGGTTACTCATCTCCGTCTTCCCATGTTGTACTGATTTGACTTGATGCTACAGTGGCTCACTGTCACCTGTTCAGGTAGAAGCCTTGGAAACAGGATGGGATGGGATTAGCAGGTTAGCATGCTAACTTCAGTAGATATCTGTGAAACGATACATAGATGTCTAGAACTAGAGAACTGTCGGAAGATATTCCTGACGTCCTTGTGCATTCAGTGATTGCTCATTTTGCATGTCAGTCATATAGGGATGGTTCTCAAAGCCTGGTCCTTTGACGCAGCTTGAGTTGGTGTTGTATTTCTGCACTGATAAACTTAAACCATGTTTAAGGCGGTAGTAACTTCAGGCTCCTGCAGATGGAGCTGCACGAGGATGATACATACCTGTGCGTGACGGGATTCGTAGGTTGAGAAGAGGTGGTACAGTGCGGTGAATGTCTCGTTCCATGTGTGGGAGTGGCTCCAAAGCAGATGGTAATGATTGGCTAAAAGGAGTGACTGATTTTGGGCATGCCAAAGATAGGGTGGCTACCTGTCCTGCAAAATACGGAATCGTCTTCTATTTGGCAATAAAACGTTGCGTTCCGTATTAAACGAATACGGGACACAATGTTTTCCGTATTTCCGTGTTTCGAGCACGTCACTCAAACATGACCATGCCCCAACCCCGCCCCCATCCTTTATTTTCATTTCTGAAAGGTGGCAGCCCTAGCTAAAGACCATAGTGTTAAGGGAGCAGCTGCAGGTATATGGAAGCGTACGGTCATACAGGTCTACCAGCCGTGGCTAAAATCCCAGTCTACAGGAAGTTCTCAGAATTGTGCCAGGAAGGCATCCACCAAATCAGGTCCAAATGGGCAATGCATTGATGCCAGAGTGGCTGAACACTGGTGTGGTCTGCATTTCAGCTGGTGTTTGTGCCTGTGGAGGTATGTTTCAGTCACGGCTAACTTGTTGACTCAACTGCGCTAATGGATCTATTAGTCAACTGGTCTATGATATGAACCCACATATGAATTGATCAGCTACTGATGATTTGCATGAACTCACACCCACATCATTAGGCATTTCTCTCTAATCATCTGTGTAATGATGTAGGAGCGGGGTTAGTACAGAGGTGCGGAGGGTGGTTGAGGGTATGTGTGTGAAGTGTTCTCTGTCAGAAGACAGAGCAAAGCTCCAGAGGTGGGGCTTTTCAGTAATTTGTGTGAAGCCTCTCTCTGGCGCTGGAAGTCTCCCGGGCCGCGCTGTGCTGGCTGCTGCTGATTAAAACTGATGGAAGCAACAAGATCAAAGTCTGCTCACAAACTTAGGAGTTTATACAGCTTCTAATTCTGACGCTGGTTCACCCTGTAGAGCCGGCTCTGTTGTTGTGCGGTATCTATGTAAATGTAATGTGTTTAATCACGTAGTTAGTAATGTAATGAACTGCTTCAACGTTCTGCTCTTATGACTCGACACAGACAGTTAATCTGATGTTTGTTCCATTTGCTCTGATGTCAAACTGGGACAGAAACGTAGCAGGAAGTCTACAAGATGCTTTGTTCACTGGGTGAAGCAAGTCATGTACTCATCACTACCCTTATGTCTTATTCAAACCAGGATAAAAACCATTAGAGAGTTTTATTAGCTCCTTAATCACATTTGTCCATTTACAGACACAGTGTGGTGTAGGCCTGTTTCAGTGAGCCATGCAGGATCAGTAATTGATATAGGGTGTTGTTATTGCTGGCAGTTACAGTCAGCGGACACGTTGTGCCGCAGAGTCTTACAACACGTAGCAGATGTTATAGAGCGCAGCTACGCTACATAGAATGCATTGCAGTGAAAGTGCCGATAAGCATTCAGCTCAAGCTCGTTTTACACTCTCCAGATTCATCAGAATGAAACTTTCTCCATTAATTAAACTCATTATGTTGGAATATCAGCTTTCTTGCACTTTACAAACTCACTGATTTCAGGAAGTGGGTGTCATAATAGTCATAAAGCCTTTATTTTCCATTTCAGTCTGAGTAATTCATAATCAGAAAAAATTCAGCATAGGCATGCACCTAATGTTTGGCTGCAAAAATGCAAAAAAGCACTTTCAGTGTTCAGCCGAATATTTGAAAATACAGAATAATTTATAGCTTATAATTTATACCGAATAATTTATACTGAATAATTTATTGCGTATAATTTATACTGAATATTTTATACTGAATAATTTATACCGAATAATTTATACTGAATAATTTATTGCGTATAATTTATACAGAATAATTTATACTGAATAATTTATACTGAATAATTTATACTGAATAATTTATACCGAATAATTTATACTGAAAAACTTATACTGAATAATTTATACCGAATAATTTATACTGAATAATTTTACCGAATAATTTATACTGAATAATTTTTAGCGAACAATTTATAGCGAAAAATTTATAGTGTATAATTTATAGCTTATAATTTATACCGTATAATTTATACCGAATAATTTATACCGAATCATTTATACCAAACAATTTATAACGTATAATTTATACTGAATAATTTATACCGAATAATTTATAGCGTATAATTTATACCGAATAATTTATACTGAATAATTTATAGAGTATAATTTATACAGAATAATTTATAGCGTATAATTTATACCGAATAATTTATACTGAATAATTAATACTGTATAATTTATACCGAACACGTTTTTAATAATGCTATTCCCTTTTGCTAGGAACTTTGTCTACTTAGTCTAGGGCTTGAGCCATGTACTCTAGAGTTATACCCTCTTTAACCCCGTATTAATCCACTGCGAGTCACACCACAGCACGCTGACGCTTTCCAGCGTTTACTCAGCTTCTAGCCTTCGAGCCAAATGTAGCTCCAGACAGAATAGAGAACAGTACCTGGACGGACACCTATCGGTCCTCTTTTCTTGATGAACTATTTAAAATGTTTATTCACAAAAAATATTAAATGTGCCATTGGCTCACGTCCGTGTCAAAAGACATGACTTGCATTTCATTGGTTTACCAAGGTCATGTGACGTTGTGACTCGCCTACCAGCTAACCGCACGTCAGCCCTCTAAATGGTAGTCAGTTAGGAAGCTCCTGTCTGACTCATGAATGTTACCCATACCCCCAATTAGATGAGTAAAGCAATCATGTATGTGTGATATAGGTTGGGTTATGATATTTTGATTCTGTCCGGGTATCATACCCGACCCCCTTATGATATTCTCCATCTGGAGGTGGGACATCCTCCTTGTTGGTGTTATGAAAGTGGCCACCCTACATACACCAGAGTGCAGACCTGAAGTGGTGCACTGCTAACGAGAAGTTTAGACGAAAAAGACCAATGTCATGTGTGACTGATGTCAGTTTGAGATGCCGTGGCATACCTTAGTGCGATTATGCTGCTCAACCCTATCACATTACCATCGCCTGTTTATAAGGACTTGAGATTGAAAGCCTTTCTGAGCCACCTGTCACCCACCATCGATTTCTATGACCAGGTTCAGGGTTTAATTTAATACCGCTGGTGCGCTTAGAGGAACTGAGCAGCACTGAAGTCCCTGCGTGGCAGTGCACGTCAGCGGCGGATATCAGCGATGTGAGTGTGTGTGTTTGGGCAGCCTCATTAAAAAACAAGGGCTTTAAATGATAATCAAAATGCCACAGACCCTTTATTCTCCCCATCTACTGGAAAAACCCAAGGAACACTTAGCCACGTCCTGCGTCCTGCACACCAAGCATATTAATGCATCCATTGAAATATGAAATCCAGGCTGATCCAGCACGCAGCCTGCAGTGCGAGCTCACTGTAAACACTAGAATGTTCGCTACAGTGTAAGTGCAGGGGAATCCTGGGGGAAATCTCTCTCATATTGGCGTATGGAAGCTGCTGGTTATTTATAATGGGCAAGATGAGGAAATCAATGCTGAGAGATTGGCTGTAGGCCTGGCCCTTGGCGCATGTGCACCACTAATTGAGCCACACATCTTTTAGTGAAGACACTTGCTCATGCCATTAATAATGGCCTACCGAAATGCACACACAGAGGTTTGTTTTTGTACAGTGTCAGAATATACATCTCTATATGGTGGCCATTAAAGGTGCGGTCAACGATTTTGTGGCAAGCAATGTAATCGATGTTAACTTTGTTGTAGGTAAGCAAACTCTCCACAGTTAGTGCTGCGATGCTAACCATCGATATCACCAACATTTGCAAAGGGGTCTTAACAATACTG